>JAJEKB010012567.1:0-15997 GCA_022393335.1 Macrotrachela quadricornifera
TTTTTTAACATGTCTCATTCTGGCTCTTCTTATCTCATTAATGTAAATTAAATATAAAACTGAAAGTTTTAATGTTATAGATCTTACTATCTGCTTCATGATGATGATGAAAAATATCGTATCGATTGTTGATAATAGGGAATATGTTTTAAAACTGAATCAATTTTATCTAATCTACATTAAGATAGAGCAAGATTCTACTTTAATTAATGTTATATTGTTTTATAAGTTTAACAACAACACATAAGAAACACTTAGAAAAGCTCGTATATCTGCAAATCAATTTTTTTACATTAGCTTGGTAGAATTCAGTACTATATTCTAAATTTCATTGATCATGAATTAGAACACTAGTCATTTGGCAAGATTCTGTACAGTAGAAAAATGCTTAAATTGCTTTTGATAACTTTGCTCATCCTCAATCTCCTATTTATTTTTGCGATTCTCTCAATAATCTACATAATTGGAGAGGCAGACATCATTTTCAGATTCTTTTAAAACTAGTAGACAATGTTCCATGGGCGTAATCTGATAGAGTTTTGATTACTTGTTACAATACCTTCACCCTCGCCGCCTCCTTAAACTTAGCGTCAACTCATCATTTGACTCAATAATTTCTGCAATTTTTCTTATTTATTTTCGATTCAATAATAATTATTGTTTTCATTTAGATGAAACTGAATTACTATTCGCACAAATAAAACCATCTAATGAGAACTTTGAGCAAGATTGAAACGCGTCATGATAGCTCTTATGAATTCTTCGAAATTATTTGTCGAGTTTTATTGAATTTAATATAAACTCATCTTCCTTTTGAATGTTTTCAAGTTTTTAAGTTTGAATTTTTCATGTATTTAAAGTTTCTTAACAAATTTGATAAAGCTTGTCTGAGCAACGAACGAAACGCGTCGTATGATGCTTTGAATATTTTATTCATATAAACTTAAACCCTACATTCCTTCCACAAACTGGTACCATAGTTTCATTATTCTACACTTTGTGCAAAAGATTGCTGTTCTGTGTGACAGTGTAGATGATATTCTAGTTTGATTCTAAATTGTAAACAACTTACAATATCTTGAGCCGCTTGATAAGCCCCCCTGTAGCGAGAACGGAACTAGTCGTGGTAGATTCATCTAAATTATACTCGCATCACACGCGGTCTCACCATCACGAAATGAACCATTGTATAGACTATCCGGCAACATGGGCACTTTATTTAGTATGTCATTAGATATGAGCACGACTCACGTTTTCATCTATGATAGAAAGATCACTCCCAAAATAGAAGAAGACAGATCAACGTCCCATTAAGCATTAAGAGGTGGTCCGCCAGAAGACCAGCCTTCATAAACAGAGGTTAGCTGTCGAAAAATTTTAGGTTTTGAATTTGATGATTTGATTCGAAAGTTTATAAAAAGTTATTATGAAAACTAAAATATTAGCTTATTCTGATTGATCTATAAAAAAAATAGCAAGGATCCTAATTCTTCAACTTAGAAGGTTGTTAGGTTGCTAACTCTATAGATTGTCGGTTGAATGATCAGAATGTATTTGTATTACACTACACTCTCTGTTTATTGATGAAAAATCACCGACTATATATAGGATGGTGGATGACCATCTTTAGAAGATGTCCATCTGATGATGGGGATAGATCCGATCATACATAATACATATGAAGAGATAACACATAACGGAAGAAGGGAAAGAAAAGATGAAACATATGTGATGTGTCATAAAGGACAAATCCAACCATATGTGAGATAGAAAGGAAAGAAAAATCCAAACATATATGTTAGTAGAAGAACGCAAGGAAAATACCGAATATGAGAAAACGATAAAAATGTATAGAAAAAGAACGCGGATAGAAATGTATAAACTACCACCTAACATGATTTTTTTTGTTTTGATATGATTATTTATATCAGTTATCCTACTGTTTTGAATTGAAAATTGTATATTACAAATACAACATAAAGCTTTTGTTTTATCACTTTTACATTCTTTTAAAATAGAAGAATATTTTGGATTAGATAACCATTCATGTTTGAATTTACACAAATAACGTTTAGATACTGTGATAGATGATGATGAAGCAGTTGTAGATTTCGGATTATTTTTTGGTGAAATAGAAGTAAGGATATTTTTAAGTTGTACTAAAGGTTGTAGAACAATATTCTCTTGTATTAAATTTGATACTTCATCATTCTCATATTCTTCCATGGAAAACATTCGATAAATATTGAAAACGTTCTTTCTTTTTTATTTACAGTATATTAGTTCATGGTACAAAATTTGTTTATAAAAGTGATAATCTTAGTTTTAGAGATATCAACAAAAATAATGTCTTCTTATTGGTTACTGTATTTAACGAACAGTATAATAATTTTCCTTTTCTTTTTTTTCTTGTTTTATCGCTTCACGACGTCGCTGAAATTTAAGATAAGAAAAAAATTAAGAAACCAGGGAAAACCATTAGAAAATCTTACAAATTGGTGCCTGGTTCCAGGAGATTTTTTAGCCAGGAGAAAAGTCAAAAAATGACGATTCTTTTGGTTATGACTAGAGGCTTCATGGTTCGTGCAAAGCATCCTTTTCTATGGTGAAATGGACCATTTGTCATCAATATGAGATGCATGTGAAAAGTGTTACTATTTTTTTCTGAAAGAAAGTTTCGAAATAATTCTCTGTGACACAAGTAGACAGTTGCGGTTCCGTCAAGACCCGGATCCAAAAAATCGTGAACTCGCAGCTTCCGAGACACAGGTGACGACATGACAGTTATACGATTTTCTTTTCTCTCGGCTGCTGATTGTATAATAAATGGAACCAAAATTGATCGGAAATTCAAGCGAAATATATTATCTATTCAAGTGCGTTTGTTATGACTTATTCATTCCGTAACAAGTATGCTTCACACAATTTATCATGACAAAGAAAGAGAGTATAGAAATAAAACACTTTGGGGAACGTTTTGCTTCTAGAAATATATTATGGAATGTC
The DNA here is from genome assembly GCA_022393335.1 of Macrotrachela quadricornifera. Lineage (NCBI taxonomy): Eukaryota > Metazoa > Rotifera > Eurotatoria > Philodinida > Philodinidae > Macrotrachela > Macrotrachela quadricornifera. Next base: position 3,007 of record JAJEKB010012567.1, read on the forward strand.
GAACTTAATATAATTAATATTTTTCTCTTCTCATCTAAATCGATAACTTCATGTAATTTTCACGCACATAGTCAGCAAACATTGTTACACCTAGTTTGCATAATTTTTTTCCAGTCAAAGAAAGTTTTTGTAAAAAATGTTTCTGCGAAATATTTATACGTGATAGTTTTAGTAAATACTTTGTCATTAATAGAACAGAAGCCCGTTTATTGGTTGCACATGTAAGTTGTTCAATATTTGAAAATATTTTACAAAATAACATCAGTTGATCAGAATTGTTCAATAAATTATAATTGTAACAGTATATATCTAAGTTTTTAATCGTTTTGTTGAAATACTCACATGATTCCTTCTTGTTGAATAACGGTATAAATTGATCCAGTTCAATAATTACTGATGATATTTGTGGTGCTGTTTTTAATAATTGTAAGAATGCAGATGATGCTTGTAATGTATTCCTATATGAGATCTTTAAATATTTTACATTGGATAAATTAACAAGATTTTTTAGATATTTGATATGGTTTGTTTTCAACAAACATTCGTCAGAATATACAAATCCATATTGAAATGTCATTGATGTAATGCGAGAAAAGTAATATTGACATTGTTCTGTTATTACATTAGGATAGATTATTAAATTTGTGACATTATCAAATATATTAACATTGGTAGTAAACTCATTAGAATATCTAATGATACATGGTGTTAATAAATATGTATTTGATATATATGGTGTTAATAAATATGTATTTGATATATATGGTATTGCATAAATCGATGCTGAACCTTTCGATAATGAATAGTCAGTATACCAATCATGTTGTATTTGCCAAAAATCACTTTGAAATTCTTTAAATCTTTGAATGATGTCATGTTTATTGTAATAATAGCATCCAAATCGGAAGCTGAAAATGTGTAAGTTAGATAATGAAGAATTTATTAAATGCTCCCATTAACAAGCATCAATAATACCATTGTTCTTAATAATAAAAATCTATTGTTAAACTTTTTAAATTTGGTGTTTGCTTTGATAATATTACAAGTTCACTAAATTTACCTACAAGTGACATTATAATTAATTGTTTAAGATGAATAGCATGATTACTAAAAGATTCAACATTGTTTGTTGTGATATGATTATCGATGTAAACGATTTGTACCTTTAGATATTTTAATCTAGATATGTTGTTCAATATTTGACACAAATTGTTGAAATAACAACTATAAATTTTTAAGTTTGTAATCGACACAAATTTATAAACAAGATAACGCTCGTCGAGGCTGACTCGCTTAACCCTCGACTGAATTTTTATCCTCAAGTTGATACTTTTGTCTTCCTGAAACAATTCGTTATAACCCTATTTTGATATTTTATTGGTATTTTTTTCCTCTATAAATTCGGCTCTAACTTTAAAAATGTGATTAGTATTAGACTTAATCATGTTATGAAATAAATATATTGCGGTAGTTATGTTGAGCATCAGAATAATATAAATAATACCGTTTATTCTAATTTAATCAATCGTTGACTCAAAATTAATCGTTCAGTACAATATTATGCGAGAAAATCATATTTGAAAGAAGTATCCCTTACAACCGAGAAAAATATTCAGAAATATAGTTTTTCTCTTTATTTTATGGTAGCAACAGCGTTACCATGTGCTTTTTATTTATTTTGTATCGCTTTAATATTGGCAATTTATAACAGAGTATACAGATGAATTAGAGTGTTTAATTGGAATGATGGAAAATGAAAGTGCTCTTGATATCATTTCCAGTTGTACTATTCATGAATATATCTTTAAATAAAGTAATATACAATTTAAATTTTATTGATCTGTAGCAAAGCCGAAAAATATCCAAATTATTTTATAACTAAGAAGATTTATTCTAGCATTTTCATGACCAACTAAATAACAAAAAGTTTATTTTATACATCATTTAAAAATGAATATGAAAAGAACTAATATCTATCAAATAGCATGCACAACATTATCAATAAATATTAGCATACCCTGAAACTTTCAGACAAAACGAATGTATCCTCATCGAGATAATGAGTTTTTAAAAAATGACTCATTCACGCACGATTATAAAATTTATCATGGAAAACAGTCGTTTTTTAAAAACTCATTATCTCAATAAGGATACATTCGTTTTGTCTGAAAGTTTCAGGATATACTAATATTTATAAGATCTCTTTATGAACATAATTACAGATCTAAATTGACTCATTTAGAAGTGCTGTCGACAGGGTACCATAGGTTGAAAAACCAGTAAAACGGTCATAACTCCATCCCAAAGTAATGTGGAGATGAATCAACTAAGGGTATTTCACTACTCATTGGGGTGTACAAGATAGAAGTAGTCTGAATCCAAAAGCTTTTTACCATCTAAAAAGGCTCGCTCGTCAGTTAAAATTACGTGGTCTACAGAAATCCTATCTTAATCATCCCAGCTGATATGAGTGTAAAACTTCGACAACTTAACTCGCTCGAAGATAGATAGCTACAATATATGCTCGTCTGATACTTTCGTCTCGAAAGACCTAGGCTTAGTTGTAATATCCATTTCCACAACATATAATTACGGCTCACAAAATTATATAAACTCGGACTAGCTCGATGCGTTTAAGTTCAGGAAGTCGATGGGTTTACTTACCACTCTAGAAGAATCTGATTAGGTCGAGGTTCACAGATCTAAACACAGGATTGGCGGACTGCATAGCCCAAAAGGATCTAATTGCTCGAATGTTCGAGGGCCAAAAAGCATGATTGGCTGATTCTGTAGCCTAAAAGATTCTGATCAGTTCAAAATTAGGATGCAGCGATCGCTGACCTATGGTACCGTGTTGAAAATGATCGCTGTGATTATTCTGTAGATAGATAATTTTACGTTATTGTACTGTCCTTTAACGTTTGACCTTACACCCGACGTCAATCAAACAAGCAAACAAATTATAACTTATTATGTGGCCCTCCCTTCAGTCAGCGAAATCCGTTGAAAATTTTGATAAAATAATAATATCATTCCATTCCTTGACCGCAAGGGCCTTTAGTGACACTCTATTAAAAGTCATTGATTTCTTAGAAAAAACCTTTTATGACCTAAAAAAATCATTTAGAAATCTTGAAAAACTAATAATGCCATTCGATTTCTTGACCCCGACAGCTCTTGGTCAAAGTTTATAAGTAAAGAAAATTTTTTTGTAAAAACCCTTTCCTTTGTGTAAAAAAATTAATCTGAAAAAAATTTTAAGAAACTGACATCACCAATCGATTCCTCTACCCTGATGTCCTTTGATCAAGCTTTCTAAAAAAAAATTTTTGTCTTAAAAGCGTCTTTTTTTAGCAAAAACTAATTACTTGAAAAAATCGAAAAACTAACAGTCCCATTCGATTCCGCGATCCCGTAAGCCTTTAGTCAAACTTTATAAAAAATTATTTTTTTCCTAAAAAACACATCGTTTGTATGAAAAAATTAATCTCAAAAAAATCTCACAAAAATTTCAAAAGACTAATGCCAGATTCGGATTTCCCTACCCCGAAAACCTTTGGTCAAACTTTATATTGGTAGTTTGAAGCCTTTGTGTTCTTTTAACCTGCGACACACACACAGACAAACACATTTTAGTTTTTTTCATATCACCCTCCCTTCAGTCGAAGGGATAAGAGGGAAAAAAAGACACAATGCTGTTCATCACCCACCAAGAGGAAATTCTCAGTTTGTAACAAAACATCTGTTTTTGACGAAAAATATCAAACCTTATCCATTCCTAACATCAATTGATCAATTTCGATACCAGCACTATAGGCGATTGTGTTCATCACACCCCATGGTAAAATCAACAACTCATGAAAAAAGCAGCTGTTTTTGATGAAATATACGAAACCTCACTAATTCCTAACATCAATTGATCAATTCAAATATCACCACAATAAACAATGGCGTTCGTTACACACCATGGAACATGCTCTGGTAAAACCCGGTCGCAAAGAAATCGGCTTGATCGAAAACCTGAGGACATATAAACATGATGTTCCTTTGACCCAAATACCAGAAAACGAACGCATTTTAGTTTTTACATATGACCTCCTTTCAGTCGAGGGAACATGATCCAGTGACACCGAGCCCCCAATAAGTCTGATTGGTGCGAAACCTAGGGTCAAAAAACACGGTCTGATGAAATCTAGTCACCAACATTTCTGATTCGTTCGAAACCTGGGGTGAAAAAAACTTTTTTGGTAAAAAGATAAATTTTGGGGCAAAAAAATAGTTTTTTGGGCCAAAAGAGCTTTTTTGGTAAGAAGATAATTTTTTGGGTCAAAAAAACATTGTTGGTAAAAAATAGTTTTTTGGGTCAAAAAAACTTTTTTGGTAAAAAAGTAATTTTTTGGGTCAGAAAACTAAAAAACTAATCATGCCAATCGATTCCCCGACCCTGATAACCTTTGGTCTAAGGTTAACTGTTGAGTTTTGTGAAAGCTATGATCTTCGATGGATCTTCCTGAGAACATGTTTTTTTGACCTTTGACCCTGACACAAACATACACGCAAACTATTTTTTTTCACATGACCCTCCTTACAGTCGAGGGAATAAAACTTCCATAATATAGTCCTGGGGGACCTATGCGCGCAGCCACAATTCGAGACCTCACGACTTATTGAATTCCTCTATTGTATAGCCCTTGATGCTATCTACGTTGATGTTTTTTTGACCCCTGCCTATGATTCACCGATGTTTTTTTGACTTTTGACCCATCACCCATCAAATGTTTTTTTGACCCGGATATTCTTTTGATCTGCGACAAACGGACAGACAAACGCATTTTCATTTTTTCCGTACAACCCTCCCTTCAGTCGAGGGAACTTGCACATTCGTTCTTCTTTTTGATTTTTTTCAATATATATATATAATATAACAAAAAAAAATATTATAAGCTTTGCGCGCCATTCGAAATACATACATATTATTTTGATGATCATAGTTACCATATGGCAAATGTGCTTGTTACAGGCACACACCCAGACAGATAGACAGACCGACACAGCTGAATTTCGGTTTCTAGGCCCTATACTTTCAGTCTAGGGAATCAGAAGCTATTCTTTTTCTTCTTTTCCTAATTCTTCACAGCAACAAAAAGCAGAGAGTGCATATGTTATCCAGACAGAAGAAAACATACACTTAATATATAATTCAAAAATAAATAAAAAATTCTGAAAAAGTAAAAGTTCAACGGGCAAAAACTTACTAATAAAAATTACAATGGCAAACCTCCAAATTCATCGGGCAATTGCCCATTTGCCAACCCCTGATTACGCCATTGATAGTTGTATATATGATTATCTAGAATTGGAAATATAATGGATGCCGATAATGAACGCCAGTAACAAGCATAGTGATTCGAATAAACAATACTAATATAAGAATTACTAAACTAAGACTTATGCTACTACAACATCAGGAACAACATAATAAAACCATGGATGAGATAGCTTGCTATCAGAAAAAAGAACGACTTGAACAACTAAATGAATTGTTTGATATCGAATCCAAAAAAAAAAATTTTAGTTCATTTTATTCAATCTTATAACGTCTTAAATAACTCAGTCTTTCGTTTTTCAAAATGAAAGAATAAGGAAAATAAAATATTGATAGGTTCAAAATAATATGTATCTTTCGTTTAAAAGATGAAAGTCACACAGGATGTACTATATTGAATAGTTATAGAAAAAAGCTCTCTTAATGTAATAGATACAATGGCAGAGTATGTTGTTCTTGCTTTGTAAAGAGTAGATTTTGTTTTCCTTCATCATACAGAATATATCTGGTAAAGATCTCTGTTATATCGAAGTGCATCATAACTACTGTGGATTTTTTTGTTGATATAGATACATTGTGTGTGGCGCTACGAAGTAAAACCGGTGATGAAGTTAATTGTAGATTGTAGATTGTAGATTACATCATCAAAGCTTTTTCTTGACTGTCTAATGACTTCTGGTAATGCTGCTTTGTGAAGGAACTATTGAAATCGTTATCATATGTATTTGATCTTTTAAAATATCATAGTAATCACTTTTGACGCAACAAGATGATATTTCCAATACGTCGTCCATTTCTGTTCGTAACAAAATTTGAATTAAGTATTTACTTTTTGAAATTCAGATCATTGTTTAGCTCTTTTATGATGAAAAACATTTTTTCGTAACTCTTACATAAATCAACATGGATCATTCAAAATAAGTTTAACAAAAGAAAAAGAAAATAAATAATCCTCACAATTGAAGGATATTACATAAATTAAATTAGATCGATACTTTTACTGAATAATATGACAAAAACCAATCCTATGATATAATTAACATTATTGTTACTGAATTGATACGACAATAAACAGTTAATTTATTTTCTTGTCTTTGTTTACCTTTTATTCCATCTAGTTTATTATGTAGAATAAATGATAAACAATTTAATATGAAAAATAAATTTTAAAATAAATGGTTTAGTGGTTATTGTTGCTAAAGCATTCTTTTCTTTTTCATTTATATCATTTTTTGGAAGTGATAATTTATTTCAATCACCAAATATTTCATCGAATGTATTATCTGATGTAACCGATAATGTTGAACCAATCGATAGTGTACTTGTTGAATCGCCAAAAATTTCACCTAATGGATTATATGATGAAAGTAATGTTGTTGAGGTCAAGTGAAGTGAGCTCCACACGACGTAAACTCCAAACCCATGTTTTTCACAGTCGATATTTTACCTATCAATATTGCCAGCTATTTTCTCATCCCTATATTATTGATAATAATTCTAGTCAGTGATTACTTAGTGAATACTAATTAAGGTAACAACTCACCTGATCCCAGGTATCTCAGGTAACAACTTACCTGCACCATATTTGTAGTTCAGATAAAAACTCACCTGACCTCAGGTAACAACTCACCTGATCCCAGGTATCTCAGGTAACAACTTACCTGCACCATATTTGTAGTTCAGATAAAAACTCACCTGACCTCAGGTAACAACTCACCTGTCCTACCATACTTCCGGAAGAAAATAGTTACTCTCCGAAAACAGAACAAAACTACTAATGACTCGGAAGTAGGGGTGTCACTTTAACTTTAACATTTAAAGTAATACTTTAAAATTTAAGTAAAGTTAAAGTGACACCCCTAGCGGAAGTATCATTTCCACAACAGAACACAGTTGTTTTGTTTTGGGAATGGCACTTCCTGGTAGTGAGTATTATTGTTCTGTTTTGGGAATGATACTTCCGGGTAGTGAGCAGTTTTATTCTGTTTTGGGATAGAGCCTTTGAGGCAGGGCAGTTTTTATATGAGTATTACTTTTTACTCAGCATTTCTATTAGAAATCGTAAAACATAGATACAAAATTGATTGGTAAAATATGGATGGAAAAGTCAGCTCCAAGTGTGGAGTTTACGTGTGAAGCTCACTTCACTTGACCTATTGTTGATGCATTTGATGATGCAGATGCTGAACCAACATCGTATGATGGAGTTGATAGATTCGGTAACTGAATAGGTATAATTGTTGGTGCATCAGAATATTTATATGGTAAACCAACATGGTTTAAAATCTCGAAAATTCCAAACTTAATATTGTCCATAAATTCATGTAAATTAATAAAGCCTCTAAAAAGAATAAGAGTTGACAAAAAGGAAGACAATGTTTAGTCATATTGTTTGGTATTAAAATACTTGCCGACCTGTAATTTAATAAAGCTATGGTCAAAAAACTAGATATTAAAATAAAAAAAAATATTTGTGTTATTTTGTATTACTGGATGATTAATAAAGAAATAGCCATTTTCTTCATGATAAGTTAAAGAACAAAGCCAATCTTGTAATACATAATTAATTTTTACACTACCATCATTTCCTTTTATGTATTCAAAGAGTTGTGATTTCTTTGAAAAAGAGGATGATGTTGGTTTTTTATTTAATATAATTTCTTACTTGTATTCCATTTGCAACACGAAATCCAAGACCCAACATCACGTAATGGAGCGGAGACAAAAGGCGCTCCGCACTTGATTTGTACTTTGACGACCTATGTCGCGAATACCGGATGAAAACCGGCGGTTAACCGCGGTTTACCGGTCCGGTTATCGGCTCCCAAAACCGCGGTAAACCGGTGGTTTTATCCGGTAAGCCGTCGGTTTGTCCGGTTTTACCGGTTAACCGCAGTTTTTTCCGGTAAACCGCGATTTACCGCTAAAAGTGAGTCGGTATTTGTGATATGGGGAATATCGTAAATGTAAAATTGGTAGATAGGCAAAATTGTCCATCTAAAAAATAAAAGAATCTGCTGATTAAAGAGATAAAATTTGATATCCGAGAAAATCAAAACTTATTGCCCATTCCTTTCCACTCTATGGTTTCATTTTGGATATGTACCATGTAAAAAAATTAGGTAAAGACTAAAAATCAGATTAAAACCAGTTATTTAGAATAATTTCGATTAAAAATTCATTAAAAAGATCGATTATACTTTAATTTTTCCTGACGATAGTTGACAACATTTTCAGCTGATTGTCATCGATTTTCATCAAGTATAAACGGTCTTTTTAATGAATTTTTAATCGATTATAATCTGATTTTTTCCCCAATTTTTTTTTACATGGGTTATGTGTTTGTACACTACGTGCGAATAAGAGAAAAACAAATAAACAATAACGAGTGGCGATAATGTTATGTTTATTTCACATTTAGTATTTCGATTGCCTTTAAATATGATGCAATCGATTTCGTACAAGACTAGATAAAAGAGAAATTTGTCAAAACTGTTCAGTTCAGTGTAAATATACGACCTCGTTGGGAATGAATTCTTTATTTTTGTGAATGTTTATCTACTATCATTCGACAGAAATAGAAAGAAAGGTGGAAAACAAAATGATAACAATAGACGAGTGATATATCGAGAGAAGAGAAAAAAATGTTATAATCTATATGGGCACGTTATACCAAGGATCTTGTTATTTATCTTCAAGCTAACAAAAGTCTCGAGAAGAAATTATGACGATTCAATTATTAATACTGTTTTATCAATAGATATTCAATATTTATGGTTTGATAAATACAGACTAAGAAAAGCTCGATTTCTTAATAAAGTTCATAGTGTATACACTATTATTTTAATTTTATTATGAATTAAAATTCTCTTTATAGAATTATGATTGGAATCAGTACAATAAAAAACATTATAAAATAGATAATCTTTCACCTTAAACTGTTCAAGGTTATAAATTTAATGTAAGATATTCTTTTATTTTAAATAATTAAAATAAAATATTTTTGTAGATATTCTATCCTGATTTAATTGATAAAACAAAAACTCTATCATACAGTCTTGTAAATATTTATTATTTTATATGATTCTAATTAATCATTTCATAATGTACACTGTTTGTGAATATAATAGACATTTTCCAATATTAAAATTTCATGCTGGATCACCACATGAAGTAAGATGAAAATTTAATTATTTTATTTTTCTAAAACTTTATTTCTAGGATATTGCATTTAAAATTGTGAATAAAGAATGGGATTATTCATATAAACATGGATTTCGTTGTTAATTCCAAAATGGTATATTTCAATTATGGTTTCATTTTTGTAAATGGAAATATCATCGATAAACTTACATTTTTTTTTCTTATTTTCTTGTATGCTATAATTATATGATAATAAATAATATTAAGTATAGCTTTATATTCTTGAATCGTGTTCTCTAGAAAATGGAAATATTTTTATTGTTGAAAATTTGACTCTATATTATTTTTCATTCTATACGAAATAATTATTTATAATTAAGAATGCATCTATTAGTCTGCAATGCATAACATATTAAAAGATTCTCTATAAAATCAACATTAAGTGACCATGATAAACATTCGACGTAGATATTAATCTATAAAAAATAACAATAGAAACTTTTTTTTCCAGGGATATAAGATATTTGAATATATATAAACAATAGTTGCCTTGAAACACATGAGCGAAGAGCGCCAATTGTACCGTTTGAGAAAAAAAATCGAAAAACATAAATTTAATTCTAATATGACTAAATATTCATAAGAGTCAATGCACGACAAAATACGCCCGAATCCTAATATACTTGCTCAATCGAAATCTTCTTTTGAACTCAAATTTATCTCATTTTGTAGAGCAACGTCTTTTAGGTTTGTAGCCAAATTTTTAGACCTAAACGATGAATTTTGGCTGAGATATGATAATCTTTCTAAAAGCATCCAAAATAGCTTTTTATCAACTTTTCATTAGAAATGTTTTCACAATATCTCCTCAACAATACGTCATAGAACTCTGAAAATTTCACTAGATATACATTTTGATATGGAGAATATAACTATCAAGTCAAAACATGCCTATGTTGTAAAAAAATAATCACTAAAATTTCTACTATAGTTCTGCCCTACATATATATTATAGTCAAAAGTAGTCCATCTTCGTGATAGGCTTTCTTCAGATCAGTGTGATAAAATTTGCTCAAATTTTTTTCTCAAAGACTACTACTTTAGTGCTACTTGGCCATGCATTCAAAAATTTGGGATCTTGAAGTTTGACCGAAAAAGCCTCATTATAAAAATTACTATTTTTCTCTATAGTATAGGAAAAATGGCACTTCAGGTAATTTTTGTATAATTAGAAAACAAAGATCGTTTGGGATGAAACGTTCAGCACTTATACAAGACAAAGTTAATAATCACTTATGAAAGTTTCAGCTCGGTTGGTCAAACTTTTATTCTATTCTGATAATCTACTAGATGGATATTTTTGTAAGCTTTAGTAATAGAGATAATGAATGATCTGATTTACTGAGTTTCGATGGAGTTTTGATATGATCAAAAAATGATTATAAAAGATTGAATATATTCTTTATGAGGCGTCTATACATACAAGTCATTGCATAGAACTTACATTTATTGTGTTCAATCGAAACTTTTAGATTTAGATCAAAATTATCCCATCTTCCCACGAAAAAAATTTTCGAGTAAAAACCGCGGTTAACCGCGGTTTTTTTTTAAGAATTTTTTCGTGGGTTGTAGGACAATTCGTTTTATGTATTCAGCCAAATTTTTAGGCAAAACAAGCAGATTTTGACTGACATATAATGACTCTACTAATATCATCCAAAATAACTTGTCATTAAATTATGACATCTTTTGACAATTATTTATATGAAATGTTTTCACAATACCTCATCATCAATACATGATAGACTTCTAGAATTTTTAGCAGACATGCATATCGAAATCGATAATACAAGTATTTTATTCAATAATGCCTTTTTTAATTGACTCATTATTACTAACGTCGATCGTTTGTCACAAATATGTCACTAACCTCAGTGTTCTATGCTTTCAAAATACATAACAGTTATGGTTTTTGGCTTGTTCGACTGGTTGGATCATAGATATATTGTGCAGCAACGAGTTCTATCAAGTTCAGGGCTTTGTGTGTGTGATAATATGAAACACGTAATATGTCAAAAAATGAAAATGGAACACTTTTGATTCCATTAATATATCTCGCATTCAACAGTGGTAATGTGACTTCATCATGCATGAAAATAGCATAAGTGAGAGAGAATAAGAAAGTTATAGTCTACCGAATTCATACAAATCTGAGGAATCATCAGCGCCATAGTTTATCGGATTATGTATTGTAATAATAAGCACATATTGCGTATTTTTACAGTAGGTAATGATCTTGTAATTGAGGGTAAATTGAGAAGTAACATTGACTTTTGTTACGTCTAAGATGCAATAACCTGTTTCAGATATCTGGCGAAACGGTTAACCCTTCAAATGCTATCTGTAATTCACGTATGTTTGGTTCTCATGAAAAACCCACTAACCCATTTTTAAAAATTACAAAGATAGGTTATAAGCTTTGTTTCTAGAAAACTTTAACTTTGTTCAAAATTTGTATTGCCATTCTTTACAATGCTGAAAACTCTTTTTAAAGACACGCGATACAAAACTTTTTAGGTCCTGATTTTCGTTTTTGATTAATATGCTAAGGTATTTGGACCGGCTCTTTATGCTAGCAAATGTTCAATAGATTGCTGAGTGTCAAAAGATACATTCCATATTTATTGATGTTCCACTATCGTTGTGACGAAAGTATGTAGAATTCAATATCTTGTGAAAATAATGAGCCGTTCCAATTGTGTGGAATAGCAATGATTTAAAGTTTCAATGCTTATTCTGTTTGGGTTAAATACGCTCAGGGTAGAATGCTGTTGATGAGGCAGAAGTTGGTCTCAGTTTATCCACAGTCAATGTTACCATATGACAGAACTATCTACTTGTTGGCGGATAACTGTGAACGCGGAACACGAACACCACCGACAAAATGAAAAACCCAAATAGATGGTCATCACTTCGTACGTGAAATTATAAGACACTTAAGCTATGATCCTCATTTTCTAAGAGTGAACTAAAACGAGCATGCGAGGTGAATTATAGAGTTGACCAATTCGCTTCTCACCACATGAGTATCAAAGTGCATCATATATCTCAAATCGAAAACCTCGATAACATTTTTAACTTTATTGTCGACTTTATTCTCTTGAAACTTATATTTTCTACTTAATGTTTTCCCTATTTCATCTTTGTTGTACATATATGTAGAAGATATATCAATAATATTACTAGGTCAACATTGTGCAAATTCCTATACTTCCGCCACCGTTTTGAATGATATTAAGAAACAAAAATCTCCCCTTATCAAGCCTACGTAGAAAAATAATAGCAAACACGGCGTAAAAAGGATAGCATTACTCCACCACGGGAAGACTAAGAATACCTTAACTTGTGGATAACTTTCAGTACAATGTACTATCCGTAGAAAGAATCGATTGCTCAACATTTTTCTATAACTTTTTGTAAGTGTTGTGAATCAGAGTCCAACGTTTATTATAAAACTATAAG
>JAJEKB010012569.1:0-24601 GCA_022393335.1 Macrotrachela quadricornifera
ACTACATCAACTACTTCAACAAGCACTTCAACAAGCATCACAACAAGTACATCGACAAGTAGCACATCAACAAGCACTTCAACAAGTACTACATCAACAAGCACTTCCACAACCACTTCAACAAGTACTACATTAACTACTACAACAAGCACTACGACAAGTACTACAACAAAGACTCCTGGTAATGCATCTTTTCTTTTATTTAAACTGATCGTATGTTGATCACGATTTCCTAATAGTAATATTTAATTAGACGTCAGACAGTTCTATATCAACTAATTGATCTGGTTTAAATAATATAGCTTCTTTTAATCCTTTTTAGATAGATATTGCTATTTGGTGATACTGAGCGAATATTTTGTAAAGAACTGACTTGTAGGGATGACAAATAGTTTTCTAACACATTTCAGCGCTTATTTATGCATTCATAAGAAAGGAAATCCTTTCAGTGAAACAGAGGTGAGTGGATTTATCTGCAATACGCCAAAATAGAATTCAAATAGACAAAATTGTTCTCTCATGCATCTGAACATACAATATCAAAGGCAATCATTGTTTGATTTTCCTTTCTAGACCTTTTACTGATTGTATCATCAGGTAGTATTATTCATAAATTCTGAATAATAAAAAATAGGAGTATTGCCATTTGGTACTATACATTCGTAAAGCAACAAAAACCTTTTAACTTCTTTTCCTTCCGCAATTATCAAAACTATGCACTCCGGTATAGTTTCTCAGCAAATACATGTATAAATAATGTCCTCAAAATTCTATCTTGATTTGAATAAAAATTTTTTTTTGTAGTAAAATATGTAGTTGAAAAAAGACCTTTATGATGAAAAGATGCAATAAAACATACTCTATAAAGTTACTTTTAATTGACCCTACTAATTCATATAGTAAGAAACTTATAGGCTTAGAAATGTGCTTGAGAAAAAAGAAAAATTAATGGTGCACTCGATATCGATATTTTTGTTTGAATTCCTGTTCTTTAGAATTCCTACCATAAAATTTTTTTTAAATAGAAATATCATAAAATGATCTATGAAATCGTATCTAAACGTTAATTTCAAAACTTCAATCAAGAAAAACTAAGCCGATTATCACGGAATAGAAAAAATGAAAACGTTATAAATTCTATAATTTTTCGACTCAAATATTTACTTCTGTTAGTTTTGTGAAAAAACATTGGAAAAGTGGATATACAGTTTATATTGGGTACTCTTTTTCGTACACTGTAAAAAGACTTTTTTAAAAGCAAATAACGTAACCGAGAATAACATGTCAAAAACTACAAATCTTCGCTTTGGACAATATATTCAAGCAAGAAATATGAGACTCGATCGAACAAACTTTTGTTTTGTTCGAGTTACGCAACTTTTACTGAAAGCTCCGCTATACGAAGAAATTTCATGATTAATTTGTCAAATATGCTTCTAAATCTATAACTTTCTTGGTGTATGAGTTAGCAGTATTAATTAAAAACCACTTTGTAGAGCATATATTACTAAAGGAAAACTCATTATTCAAATCGAGATATAATTTCGGACTATCCTTCGTCTATCATAGGGAAAGAAATATTCTTCTCTCTGTTATAAATGATGTTGTGGATATAGTCGGTTGCTTTTACTTTGCTCACTTACACTTGCACCAACTCGCGTCCAAACCTACATGAAGAATCTGAAAGCTTCTGCAGTTTTCTAACAATACACAGGATGAACGGGAAAATTATCAAGATTTGGAATTCCATCAGCATCAGTATCATCTAGAGATAGGTTTTGTATCCTTGAACTACATTCACGACTGCATCTTATCTACAAGATCTTTTTTTCTTTTATAGATTTTATAAATAAACAAGAAAACTACAAAATATCATACTGTCATAGCTGAAAAGAAAAAATAAGTTTTGAAAAATTTTAACTCATAGTGATAGATGTTGCTAGATGGAAACCCAAAGCCTCTAAGTATTCAGATACTTTTTGTGTTCTAAAAAAATACATTTTTGCTAACTTCGTGATCAAGCAATAAAGAATATGCAGAAGTAGAACTTTTTTGCTGTGTAACTTTTAGAACTGGACTAAAAAATGTTTAAATAAACGGACTGAGAGTGATTAGTTCACTTTTTATGAGCTAATATTATTGGACATTATATTTAGTCGTACCAAATAGATGTGGGCCAGTTCCATTTCATGCTATATGGTAAAACTACATGAGTTCAATAGAATGAATCTGTCAAAATGCTAGTGATTAGAATAAAATAAAGTGTTCAATAATTCAAGTAGAATGGACAGAGTTGTGAATTATTAAGCTGCGAATAGTGTCACATCTATTTTCGGTATAAAAAAATATATAATAAAAGACTTTTTCATTATAGAAATTAAGAGAAAATTGCCATTCTTTTTTTTTGTTATGCTGAATCATGAAATATTTTGTGTAAAACATAAATGTCATTAGCTTTGACATATTTTGTTTGAGGTATATAAAATCTGTTAAATTCTACACAATCTAGAGAAAGTCTGTATAATTATCTCCGTCATACTGAAAGTGGTGGCAAATGTTCTGTAATTCCATGTAGGAAGCTCAAAAACTTTTTTACATCAATGTACAAATAGATTATGACTGTAACTTTTGGACAGAGAAAGCGAAGACATATCGAATTGTATGCTGCACGCCTTTTTTAAAAATATTATTTACGAATTTTTTTCAATTAATTATTTGAATGTGTGAAATTTTTTTTGTAATATAAAAAGAACAAAGAGATGACTCTTTTCACAATATTTATTAGAAAATTGATTTAGTATATATCATCCAGAATGTCTATGATTGTTGAGTAAATCAATACAATCTTCGAATATTTTAAGAGCTTGTAGATCTTTCATCGGTGACTTAAATACGCATTTCATAATTGAGAGTTGGCTCTAAATATTTAGTCATAAGAGTATGTTTGTCTTCAAAAAAAGAATGGATGCAAAACCTTTAAAAAACATTTCAGAAAGCCATGCCCTATACGATTCAATGTGACTTTTCTTCTTTATTCAAAGGTGAAAATCGTCACTTTTTATCATATTTTTATCAAATATTATTCAAAAATATAACTATTAACCATTGTTTCGATAAGAGCATTGATGTTACTATCGTATATCATAAGAAATAGTTTTTTATCGAAATCCTTTTATTATGACATTACTTGAAATATGAAAAAATATCACAGAAAAATGTAGAATTGCTTTTACTATTAGTATGCAAAGAGCAAAATTTTTCTCAACTGTTCTAAACAAAATTAAAGTTCTTTCACTTCTATTTTCTATATGACCTAAGTATAAGGTATAGTTTCCATAGCCACATAGAGACACCAAGTCAGTTCCATTGATGATTATGAATTTTTGAAGATTTAATGATGTATGCTTTTGTTTCTAAACCCAACATAATAAAAATTTGCTGTTATAGTATGGTCAAACACTGGTAGTATGCATTATTCTCGTTATTTCCATACAGCATCTGTGTTAACAAATGGAAAAGTACTAGTTGCTGGTGGTCTGAGTAATAATGTTAACTTGGATAGTGCTGAATTATATGATCCATCAACAGAAATGTGGACAATCACTGATAGCATGAACTATAGCCGAATTTATCATACAGCATCTGTATTAACAAACGGAAAAGTATTAGTTACAGGTGGTCAGAGCAGTGGTACTTATTTAAATAGTTGTGAATTGTATAATCCATCAACAGGATTGTGGACAATTACTGGTAGTATGAATTATACTAGAATACATCATGTAGCATTTGTATTAGCAAGTGGAAAAGTATTAGTTGCAGGCGGATACAGTGGTACAAGCTCTTTAAGAACCGCTGAAATATATAATCCATTAACCGAAACGTGGACGACCACTGGAAATATGAATTATTACCGATATCATTTCACAGGATCAGTATTAACAAATGGAAAAGTGTTAGTTGCAGGTGGATATAATCCAGTTGTTTCCATAGATGATGCTGAGTTATATGATCCATCAACAGGAATATGGAATATAACTAACACTATGAATTATCCTCGACGTTATCATACAGCAACCATACTAACAAATGGAAATGTGTTGGTCACTGGTGGATTTACTACTAGTTATTCAAATAGTGCTGAGTTGTACAATCCATCAACAAGAATGTGGACAGCCACTATAAATATGAACTATACTCGTAGTTATCACACAGCATCTTTGTTAACAAATGGAACAGTGTTAGTTGCAGGTGGATTCACTGGTTCTATTAATCGAAACACCGCTGAGTTATTTGACTCATCAACAGGAATGTGGACCATCATTGATAATATGAATTATGGTCGAAGTCATCACACAGCATCCGTATTAACAAATGGAAAAGTCTTAGTTGTCGGTGGTCAGGGCGTTAGTGGTTATTTGAATAGTTCAGAGCTGTATCTACCATAACAAATAATAAAATTATTTTTTCTTTCTAATCTTTTCGAATTTCTTATATTTTTAATGTATTCAAGCTACTAAAACAATGGAATATTTTGTTCTATATGCATCAAGCATGATTTATTATTATAGAAAATGTCTTGAAATAAAACAACATCAGACAATATAGCCTTTTTAAATCAAAATTTATTTTATAACTTGACAATAGTTGAAACTACATCAAATTCTCAAAGATTGACGACAAAAAGATATTCTTTTTGTCAAAGTCATTTTACTGGTTTTCTTAGAAACATGTAGAATATATTTAAATTTTTGATCAAAACAATATACTCTCTTTCTTTCTCGTCGTATTAAAATTAAACATCCATGAAACGAACACATAAGAAATTGAAAGAAAGTAATATGAACAAGAGAATGTGATTATTATCTGAACATACTAAATGGATGTTCCTTAGTGCAATTGGAAGGTATTTCAATTATCGATTGTCAATTGTATGAGTTCGTCGATTGAGAGTTGTCAATATCTATGCATATGCTAATTCGCCAGTTACTGTGAGGAATGAGGATGAGGATAGCTAATCTTTTGTTCTTTTATGTAGAGTATTTAAGAATCAATCCAGCGAATCGTTACAATAACATTTCTTGAACATAACTTAAAATATGGTCACTGATATTAAACTCGAAAGAAAAGATTTCTGATCAAAATTGCATCATCATGAAATAATATTTTGAACACGATGGATACTGTCATAATCTTCTACCGTTCCAGTAGATTCATCATATCAAATGGATTGAAAAAATATGAGAGCGAACAATTCAGATAAGTGTAGGAAATCATTTTTTAAGACTATATTTAATTATTATTCTTGACATAGTTTTAATTATTAGAGGTCTATTTTCATTCAATAAAATCGAATGCATGATAGTGTTTCGAAGCTGAAGACGGATATTCGGATACAAATACTGTGCCTCTGAAGAGTATGATTTTATAATTGATCTACCTTATGTATCGTTTTGTGTAAATAGAATAAAAAGTGGTACCACAAAATTCGTAACGATATAGATAGCAGACTTTCTTATCATCTCAGTTTTTCAGTTTTCTTTGGTCCCAACAGACAGATAAACATCTGAAAGTTTCAACATTCCATACTGACATAAGGTTTGTGTAACCAAACAACGCCAGTTTCGAATGTGACTAGACCTTAGAACCATAATTCAGGTAAGGCGCAAGCCTTTCAAGTCTATATGTTCCACCTCCTATGAACTGAATTATATGAAAAAAAACTTAAAAAGACGTACTATCATATGTTCTAAAAAAAAGCAATTGAACTATTTGAATTATAAAAGAAATATTTACGTAAGCTTTTTGTAAGAGTTTTTGGGATGTATTGGGTTTGATATGGGAAAGATATGAGAATTTTTCTATGAGACCATGTGAATTTGGACAAATTTATTGATAGATTTGGTTCTTCTACGTATTTTATAACGAACACATATTGGTTAGTCCCTCATTGATCACCCATTGAAAGCAATTTCATTTGTTGTTTGTTTGATCCATGTCGTTTGTTATAACGAATGCTGATCAGTAGATATGAAAGAGGTTAAAGTTCGTTTGATTCTTAGAATCGATATTTGAAATCTACTTTTCTTTAAAGTTCTACAGAAACACTTGAACAATATACTAAGTAGAACGCTGTAGCACAACTTTGGTTAGTACATATAATTGGATCTATGACAATTTAAACTGAAAAATTCAAATAAATCTTTTTTCTCAATTTGTCTAAATTTTTGGACATAAATTGTCGTAGATCTAGATAAAACATGTCATGACCATTGTTCATGATATATCCTTTTCTCTCTCATATTTGTTGTTTTCATTCATATTCCTCTCACATTTTTCGTTGTTCGCCTTTGATTTTGAGTAGGAGAGGATGTGCTGGAGCGCGATGCATGTATAAGAAGACGTGGGAAGCAGGGGATATATATTGTTTCGTTCTTGTGCGTTTGCATTCTTTGTTTGGGTTATGCAATAAAGTTTTCGTTCTTCACAAAATACATACATATAAAATAATAAAAGATTAAAGAAAAAACAGTTTATTAATTTCTATTGATAAAAAATATTTAAAAAAAGATGTTTCTGTTTATTCTTCATCAGCTGTTTTAAGAATTAATTTTCCTTGTGCTTTTCCACTTTTGGATTTTTCGTAAAATGAATATAAAGCTTCTACACCATCTTTTCGCCAATCAAATACTGTATCAATTAATGGCTTAACTTTTCCTGTTTCAATATATTTTTCTCGTATATCATCAAGATCTTGAAAACTTTCACTTAATAAATGATGTATGTAACTATGATGAGCTGAACCAAAAACAGACCAAAATTTTCGATTCACTAAACTGGAACCCATTGTAACCACTGATTTGAGTGAAATAATTGATTTGGTATCATCACCAACAATAGTAATAAATTGACCACCTCGTTTTAATATTTTTTGTGCTGATATCCATTGTTGTTCGCCACCAACACAATCGTATACAACATCATAATTTTGATCTAAAAATAAAAATAAAATAAAATAGTAATCTAAATATATTTACCTTTAAGTTCTTCTCCAAAATCTTTTTCATTATAATCAATAATATGTAGATGATTTTGATCATTATTTGTTTCACCATTGGTTTGTGTTACTTGATATCCTATAGAAAATAAATAACAACAATAAAAATAAAAAAGAAATTCTATAGAATAGATCACAGAATATCAACCTAATTTTTCCATAAGACTAAAATTTCTTTGTGAACATGTAGCTGTTACATAAGCACCAACTGCTTTAGCTAATTGAATTGCATATAAACCTGTTGCTGTACTACCACCACAGATTAATATTTTACTTTGAGATCCAATAGGAGGTGAAGCTTTTTTAAACAATGCTTGATAACTAGTATCACATGCTAAAGGTACAGCAGCTGCTTCTTCCATTGTTAAATTATTTGGTTTTAATGCAAATAATGATTCATCGCCACGAACATATTCCGCATAACTACCACCATGAATTCCAAGATCTCCATAAACTTTATCACCAACTCGAAGACGTTTTACTCCTGAACCGATAGCAACAACAACACCAGCAACATCAGTACCTGGTGTATGAGGAAATGAATATCGAGTAACAAGTGATAAATTTCCATTTAAAATTTTCCAATCGATTGGATTGATTGCAGCAGCATAAACTCGAACAAGAATTTGTTTACTTGATAATTCACGAGGTACAGGTACATTCTCACCAAGTGTAAGAACATTACGTATCTCTCCAAAACCATTTTGTTGAGCAGCTTTCATTACAGAAGGAATGCCACTATCATTTTTCGTATTATTGATAGTTGATTCAGCCATATTAATAAAATGTTATCTTAAAAAATAATATCAAATACTGAATCTTAGAACTTAAAATAATTCACCTCATTTCATAGCTTTTAATAATATGTATTTTTTTTATTCTGATTCATCAAAAATTGCAAAGAGTAAAGGTCTACAAACGAAATAAGACACCACTGTATTATATTTATATGACGCATATGCCTGTGAATCAATGGGAGAAAGTGAGAATTTTATCTATTCTCAATAAAGATTGAAGTATGAGTGAGGTCGTATTTTTTCTTTCTTCATGTCATTGCGTATGTCTTTCTGTTTAATACATAATACTTTTTTATCACATAAATGTGATGAAGCACTCAAGATATTCAAGAAGTGCATTATTACATATGGATAATGAATGTATTAGATAAGAATTTTATTTCAATACGTCATGCATCAATGTTAAATTATTACCATATGAGAATTATAATTTTTCGAAACTATTAGACAGATATTTTTAATGAACATTTCGATATTATAATGCTATTTACGTGACTAATCTTTGAACCATTGTAAATTTTCTTCCCTTCTCTAATCACATTATTACAGTTGTACTATATAATGTAGAATTTAGCTTTATAAATATTCAATGTTGTGTTTTCGTTCATTTCAAATCTGAAAATACTAGAGAAAAACGTATTTTTGCATGTTTTCCCATCTTTATATGATTTCTTTTATTAAAATAGGTGAATTTCCCTTGTTTATCTTCAATATAATTTTGAGAAATTCATAAAGATTATCTTTTCTAACTCTTGCTAGTCCAAACAAACACGCTCAACACTGTAAAATAACTTGAAATCTATTTTTTTGAAAAAGTCGAATTTTAAACTATTTTACAGTGTTTAGTATTTTGACTATAACATCGTCATTACTCAATAAAATTAAAATTTTTTTAACCAAAATAATCATCGAGAAAAGCTCTAAAATCTGATTTTAAAGAAAAGTTCTTGAATATTCTTGTAATTTGTATATGTGTAAAAAGATAAAAACAGTCCTACGTTTTATGCTCCTCACTATATGACAGTCAAAAAGTTGCATGCATAGGCATTTTATCGAATAGGATTACTTCTACTACAACTCGTTTTCAGCCATAAACAACTATCTGTTGTTTTTTCAAGAGTTCACTCTCCTACATCTATTAAGGTATAGCTCATCAAAGAAGAAAAAAGCTGAGAAATAAATAAAACTAAAACATTCTTTTCATAGAAATTTTTACAAAATTTTTTGTTTCAAAATAAAATGAAAACTAGGCAAATAAATTGTTTTGATAGAATGGAGATAAAGATTTCAATTGTATTCCTAACAATCCTCTTATCCTTATGGAAAATATGCTTTCGTCAATAACTAACAATGCTGCATGATTTCTTATCACTATTTCTATAAATTCTACAAATTATTCCATGTTCTTGTGTACTTGCGCTAGAGGAATATCAAACAATCAATTGATTGAAAAAAATCTTTTTTTTTCAAAGAATTTTATGAATTGTTCAATGCTCATATGATTCCAAAATAATAACATGTAATTGAAAAATCCTGATTGATTCTAATAAAAATCTATTCAAATATTTTAAATTTTCATCGATTATCTAATATTCTCATGTCTCTTAAATTAAATAAAATTCTTAATGTATTATGCTCAATAGAACAAAATAAAAATATCTGCATTATGAATATTCATAAATATGAATACATCTAGATTAAAATTCTATCATGAAATAAACTATAAAATATAATTCTATAACTTATGTTAAAAAAAAAACACTTAAAATCACAAAACTAAATTTGAATATATAAATAAATACATACAATAGTAATAAATTTTGTAATCCATTATGTGAATCACAAAGATAAGATGTACAGACAATAATCAAGAAGCGGCAATAAATCAAAATAATGATGGTTCTAAAATTCAATCCCTTTGTGGTTTTTGTCTTTTTTTTCTTATTTTATTTCTGTTTTCCAAAATGTTTATTTTGATACAGATTCCTAATGATTGTTTATTTCTAAATAAATGACATAAACCACATCGCCGAAATTAAACTCTACATTTATCTTTAATTACAAGCATATCTACTTATGTAATACTTAATTTCGACGAAAATTTTGATGATAACGTCGATGATGTAACTTATTTTATTATAACTGAGTATTCTTGATTTTGTTTTTCGTTTATTATACTAAAAGAGAATTCTACTACTGATTTTCGCATTGTAATTTAGTCATCGTTAAATAAATGATGCATAGCTTTCTAATTCATCGATCTGCAATTCTCGATCTCGAATATGTTACTACAAGAGTAAGTTTCGTCACTGACTTGAAGACTAAGAAGAATAGTAATGATTTCCTTTTGAATAGAATCGATAAGTAACGATATGTTATGATTCTTATTTGAAATGTTGAAAACATTACATATTGGTATTTAATGCGTGCTATAATCGTTAACACATTTATAGAAATCAATAAGATCATTACGTTCAGAATCCTTTAATTCTAGTACAAGACCACAGAAAAGAATTTTACTAAGCAGCACACTTGTAAATGTCCACTTTTCAAACTTTCTTTCTTTTCTGAACAATGCGTGTTAACGCATTTTCTATGAATTTAAACTCACTTAGCAGTCACAGAATATTTCTTTACCTTAATATTTTGTCCATTTTTCGTCTCTGTTCTTCTTACATACATTTTTTTGCTTTTTCTCGAAGAAAAGAAGATTGGTGGTTATTTCTAAGTCATTATAAAAAAAGGAGAATGATGATGCATTCGCTTGGAGTGGAGACATCGCTGTGATCAGTCAAGTATGTCATTAAGAAAAAATTTGACGACACTTGATACAGATATAAACGAATAGAAAGGATTGAGAATAAATGAATGCATTGGTCGTTTATAATCATCAAGGTAGATAGAAATAAGACAGTTTCATATCCGTTATATTTCTATGTTATAAATGTTAATTTCGAATAAAATCAAACGCTTTCAATTGATTTCGATAGTTTTTTTAAAGATATTTCTGATTGTTATTGAAACGTCGACAAGTATCACCTTTCCAGTTCAGTTTTATTTGGAGATATAAGACTGACAAGATAACTAAACTCGTAATCGAGCATCTTCTAACCTAATGAGAGATTGTGGGTTATACACGTTATATAGAAGTTTTCCAAGTTTGGTGAGGCATTATTTCATAAAAATTCTCAACATCATTCCATTCATTAGCTCAATTACCGGTCTGTGATCTATTGCTTTTATTCTTTCCTACCTTTTTTAATGTGATTGGACAATGTTGATTATTTCTGCTTAATGAATAGAAAATTCATTCCACACAACTCGATTAACTTTAATTTTGTTCCTAGATTCTGTAAAAGCAAGGAAATGACAGATCTGTCCTTTGAATAAAAAAGCTTTTCAGTGTAACCTTTCTTTTTTATGAATAAATTGTGGAATTGATACATCTTCTATAGTTATATTATACTAATATAACATACGTAAATCGAAGAATTTTTCATATAATTATTTACCTCTCATCCACCAGTCTCCACAACAAAAATAGAACCGAAAAATTTTCGACTTTCGTTTCTTTTTTGGATAGGAAAATTGAAAGCTATAGTGTTTTGGCGACAAATTCATAGTAAGGGTCTGTCTAGTTTATTGTTTCTGCTGCAATGGAATTTTGTTATTTTATAACCATACTTTGGTGGCTACTGGAGGACACCATAGACTATCAAATGGTGAAATAATATCGGCTAGTCACTGAATTGGCTTCGTAGGGAGAATAAACAAAAATGAGATGTTTAGTAACTATCAACTATTCTACTAATTAACTGAAGGGATGCTGTTTGAGATGCTCCTGTTTAATAAAAGTTTATACACTATTATTGCCAACATTCATATTGAGGTCAGAGTCTTTGTCTCCATTTCCCTCTTTTTCGGCTACTTCGTATTTATCTGCATTCTTTATATGACTTATAAACCCTTCTAACAAAGGATCATCGTTATTAACCATATTACGGTACTTATAAGAATGTGTAATCATTTATTTGCTCCCTTTTGCTTGCGATTAGTATCAAAAAGAAGATCAGCATGATCATGATTATCACTACCCTGGTGGAGAGCAATGGCCATTTCATTTCATAACAGAGCTATTGATAATAATTAAATGAAACGCTACGGGCAGATGATAGCTGCTGTGTTCTAGTATATAGTAGACTGGTAAAAATATAATAAATACGTAACAGTGAATTATAAATTCAAAATAAGCCAAGAGATAGTTATATATGAAATGACTGATTACTTCTATTTGCCAATGGCTTTTATTTTTTGAAATAGTGTTAATTGTAGCTAGGGGTCGGCTCTATACACTTATAGCCATAATACATGATAAATGCCTCTTATTATGTGGAAAAAATGCGAAAGACTAAAAATCACTAGAAGCAAAAAAATCAAATTTTCATTATGAATTTGACGCCAAAGTACTATAAATAAAATTTATTTCAAGTTAGAGCTCTCTTCCTTCTGCACAAAACTATTCATTTCAATAGACTACGTAATTAGATGTGTATATGATATAGATTACACTAATTTAGAGAGGAGAATCAAGAACCTGTTACTATTCTTCATATAAGTGCTGTTGAAGATACCAAAGCTGGAGATAACTATTTCCATGTATAGAGAGCAAAAGTTTTAGTAGGGAAAAGGGTTCCTTCCAACACTTATCTAGTTACACTCCTAACTGTAATTGTAATCAATAGATTAGAATTTAGCTTGATTAATGCAGATATTAAATCTCATATCTTCACAACTAATCACCGAAAAATTAAACAGAAAAAAATTAAAATTTCCATCCACCAGTAAGATACATGACGTTCTCAGGATCCCATGCTTTACGAATCTTTTTCAGTATTGCTAGATTGTTGCCGTACATCAATGATAGAGGTGTCGTATCGAGTGCATAGTTAGGATAAAGAATTTGTTTTGTACTGTCTTCATATTGTCCATCATCAATCATTGTGTCTACTAGTGTATCGGCAATCGATTGAATTGCTTTGATAAAAATGTGGTCATCAGATGGTAATTCCCAATTACTAACAATAATAATAGGAAATAATGAAATCGACGAAACACGCGGATCATAGCCACCCTTGGGTGAATTGTCTAAATAATTTGGAAGAAACAGCTCAATGAGAAACGAGAGGTCGGCACCCTGTTTTGAACCTAATTTGAAGTGATAGTACATGGTTTGGTTTGCAATTTGTCTGAGCAGACGAGCACTTAGTCGTGTGGATGAAACTGTATGGCAGCGACCACTAAAATAATGAGGAAATGAAATTAGTTGGGTTAAATAATAACTCAAAGAAAAGTGATAATTTGACATAAACAACAATATTATACTTGATTCAAAATCATTTCTGTGTGTCAAAAGATCCTTTGCGTGTTATTTGAGGTGTCAAATAAAGCTTCATGTTCATTATTTGAACGACTAATTCTGATCGATTATAGATAGTTTTATCAAAGACAAAGAGGATCATTGGCAGAGACTGTATTAGAAAGGAAACGAGAAACTTAGAAATGAAGTGTATATGCTTCATGATACAGAGAAAAACGATTTAATTCAAAAGTTTGTCAATATTGCCCTCATCCAGTTAAAAGGCAGTACTTCCACAAGAATATATGACCAATAAACAAAAATAAAAACAGAGATGAATGAGAAAGATCGATACTGGAATGATGAAAGACAATATGCTCAATGGAAAAACATGTTTGCCGACTGATTCCATTTTCCTATCTCATTAGAAAGGACAACAAACAATCTATTGGCAGGTAAAGTGATTTCTAAAGGAATATTTGTAAGCAACAGCTATAATTTTTTTTCATTTCATATTTTTAACGAAGCTAATGTTTTTGAATATTCACTGAATAGTCTAATATATAAGGACCACAGTTTTTTAAACCTATAACACTTCATTCTCGTTCTCAATAAACTACATTTTGCTTCTAATTTCACTTAGGGTGGACCAAAAGTTTTGGCCATGGCGTTTAAAGGACCTTATCGGATAAGAAAACCTATTCAGAAATGAGAAACTAAATATATCATCTTGTAAACTTTTCACGACGTATTGAGTGATAAACAATGGATTCGGTTTATTATAATATTTTGGAAGAAACTAGAGTCAATTCACTGGTAGATGACTACAAGTCTCCATCTGCACTAATACCCAAACATGATAAATTAATGAAAATTGATCTCTGATATTAATCAAAAATATTTTACAAATAGTTTTTCTCACATATGATTTTATCGAGTTTTTGACGGCTTACAATCTTATATACATCTCATCTCCAGTCGTCTTGTGAATGTATATATGAATGGATGAGGGTGTGAACGTATAGTCGTCTCCCAATAAATTAACTCTAACTCCTTCCAAAATATTATAAAACTCCATCTACTGTGTATCATTCGATGAGTCTTGTAAAATTCTACAACATGATACATTGAGTTTCTCATACTTGAACAGGACACCTTATCCAATGAGGTCCTCAAATATCCTGGCCAGAGTTCTTGGTCTACATTAATTAGAAATGATGACTTCTTCATTTTGTAAAAGTCGAGCAAGAATTCTCACTTCTAAGCAATGTCAGATTAAATGTGTAAAGTCACCAAATATAATATGTAGCGAATTACACAGACATTCCTTCTCTATCTGTGATTACTCGTTAAAAATGAGAGATAGTCGAGCATTTCACTTGAATAACTTTTTCATTTCGTTTCTCAAAAGTTCTTCAATCCACTTGAAACACATATTTCAGCAATAACAAATGAGAGCAGGCTATTATTTGAATAATCTATTTCTGTGAAATAAACTTCTCTAATGTTCCTATCTAGTTTCACCATACTTTTTTTGCATTAATTTAAAAAGAATTTGACATCTTGAGCAAATACCATTGAATTAAAACTACGCAATATTAAATCTTGTTGATAATCAGACTTGTTGCTTAATCAATAAATATGACTATCCTAAGAAAAGGATGCGATCTACTCATATTTAGAAATGCATCAGTATCAGTTTTGAGAATCAGAATACAGTAATAAGGATTTCGATAATTTCTATTAGAATCCAATGGCATCTCACTGGAGTCATTTGATCAAAATGGCAATCAAGACTTCACAAAGTAATCAAGTTTTCTACTAGCATTCGATAACTGTCTATAAGTGATTATTGTCAGATCTAGATTGTCGAAAATGATGAAATTTACTGAATAGAACTGCTGCATTGTCCTATAACAAAACATGTTTTGGTACTAGGAATTGAAGGACTTTTACTGTATAATCTGGTCTTAAGTGTTATTTAAACCTACAAATTCTGATGATTTCTGACATCGAAGAGCATGAAATCTTGTCGGATATGAAAGATTTTATCAGCATGATTGTATTGTTTCGATAGCATAAATCCAGTAAGCGAATCTTATAAGGAAATGCTGCAAGTCATTGAATTACAGTAGAAAATATTTGATGGGATCAGATCTTGAACTCATTCGATGTAATCTAATCTACTAAGATTAATCTAGATAGCTACATATTCAATAGCCTCGCATCAATCTCGCTTGATCCTTATTCTATGATTACTAATTATCATTTCTGTTAAGTACATAGCAGACTCATTTTTAAACTGATCAACTGATAACTCGATCATTGATGCTGGTTAATATCTACTCATATGCAAAAACGATACCAGAGTCCTGATAGAATTTTTGTCTTTGAAGTTATATATTTTTCAAAATTTCATTGACAGATCTACCCATAAATTTTTTTCCTTAATTCCATCAAACGTATGAAGAATATATATTGTTACCGTTTAAAGTTGCCAGGTGACATCATCAAAAGTTCTACCATTGATTTTGTTGTCAGTTTACCCATGTGATCGATATCCAAAAATTCTTTGAAAATATGTCTCGGAGCTCTTGGTGCATCATAGTAAACCGTTACGTCTACAATTAATGTTCCAGAATTCATGTTCATTGTTAGTAAAATTACAGCTTTAGGATCTTTGTTATTATTTTGAAAGTTAACGATCGCATTTACTAATTCATCGAACTGTTCTGAATTGTGAATAGAATAAATGAGATTACCACTATAGACTTGAGTTTGAGGAATAGCACGCATGTTAAAATTAGTCACAATACCAAAATTGTTAAAGCCACCTTTCAGGCCAAAGAATATATCTGGATATGAAACTTCATTCACTTGTACAATTGTACCATTCGGAGTGACTAACTAAATAGAAAAAATATACAAGACAATGTCACTATGTCCTTTTCAATATATATATATATCAGTCTAAATTTAAAAAAGAACAGTATAGTTTAACGGATCTAGCAATCTACTCTGTAACGTTGTTCGTATTAGACAAGAATATCAATTCTACAGGAAAGGAAAACATGTGAGAATTTTGCGTATTAAAATAGATTTTCGATTGCTTTTAACAGCCTTGTACGTATGTCAAATATTCTTCTGAAAAAAAAACATGTTTTCTGATGATCATTTCACTCTCACTTCATATTCGAAAACATTGTCCATAGTGAGACCATATTGATTCGATTGCCATCCATAACCACCTCCAAGGGTAACCCCAGCGACACCAACACTATCAGCTCGTCCACCAGCGACGCTAACTTCGTAAGGCTCAAGTGCTGCATACACATCGGACCAAAGAAGTCCAGCTCCTACATCGACTGTTTGACTTTCATAATGATACACAATTTTTCGAAAACGTCGCATGGCAATATGAATGCCTTTTGTTGAACTGAATTTTGGATTCATTATATGACCACCTCCTTTCACTGCAAATGGAACTCGTCTTTTTCGTATTATATTCATCTAGATAGAGATATATCACATTAGTTTCATGTTTCATCAACAGAAATGACACTTACGATGATCACTAAATCACTATTTGTACCAGGTTCGACGCTGCAAACGGAGTGACTGCTCGATGTCCCAAAATAATGATGAATATTCTCGAAGTAACTATCGTCCGATGGATAGAATACTTGTGAAGCATTACTAATCCTATTTTGAATTGATCGACAAGCAGATAAAATTTTCAGAAAATCGTCTAAAATTAATTATTAATGGTGTGATAAACGAAGATCTTTAGAGAATATCGAACTATTGAGGAAAAGGAGAAATGAAATAAAAACAAAATGATTTGATACAAGAGAGAACATTGAAGTAAAAAATATGTGACAATGAGTTTTCGCTTTACGATGGTAAAGAATCATACTTTAGAGACAAATTATTTTCTGAACACCAATTACAACTTCTATTTTATGCTAACCAAATGAAATACTAACATATTATCGTCGAAAACAGCCTATGATAATACAAAAAGAATTTTGTGATATGTAAACTTAAAGATTTGAGTCATTTCTTAGCAATAACTCAAATATACTTAGGACATACTAAACGTAGTAGTGAACCTACTATAATCTCGTATACAAACATTTGAGAAACTCTCTTTCTATATACTTCGATAGAGGAAAAGAACAAATGAAAATGCATCAAATCATATACTACAAGTTTTTTTAATATGATTTTTGAAGCTTTTCCATTTATTTTTCTCACCTTCCTCAAATTGTTTTATTTGGAAAACGAAAAAAGAAAGCAAAATGAATTATTTTCACAAAAATGACTACAAATTTGTATCAAGAGTTCGATTAAAATGCATATTACTCTAGAGTAATTAAACTTAAGTATCTATGTCTTCTGCAGTTTGTAGATATCTGATTCGTGATGTGAATGTACATCTGAATATTGAAAATCTTATGGAAAACAGGTCAGGAAAATCTAAATTAGACGATTCTATACATCTTTATCTCTTCTTTCCAACGGTGAAAAACGCAACTCTCTATCTTGTTTCTGTCAAAAATCATTCCAAAATTAATTATCCGTTTTATTTAATAAGCATTAATAGAATCATCACAAATGAATGAAATATATTTTATCGAAATTTGTTTATTGTTATCTTATTTGAAGAATGATCTAATAGCATTGAAAAGTATAGCAGTTTTTTTCTTTATCATATTAAATAGGAGAAAAGTTTCTTAAAAGTTTGTATAACGTATATAACAATACTTCTGCCACCATTTTTGGTATGTTCTAAGTACATATGCATTGGGCTTTCATCAAATTGTACAATGATGAAGTTTTCAGTGTTGATAAAGCTGTTAATTTTAAGCGTTTTGATGAAAAAGTTTTCGAAAATGCTTTTATTATAAAGGAAATACAAATGAAATATTAAACATAGAAGATCAAAAACTCCAAGAAAAACGATTTTCTGGGTAATTTTGAAAAAATATTTTTGATACACTGAAAAAAATAAGTGAAGAATGATGAATCCTCAATAAAGGTTAATATCGCTTAGATCAGTTTATAGAGATGATATACCCGTTGATAAACCCGTTTTTCGTTTAAAATTGTGCAAGGAGTTGTGTGTCGTGACAAATTGACACACACTTTTGCGATTTCTTCGTTCCTAAACTCTTTTCCATAAATGAAAAGGATCAACTCTCAAATAGAGAGTTTAATATTAAGCATCATAAACAGGTAAATAAAGGTTGATACCTTTCATCTATGGAAAAAGAGTTTATGAATGAAGAAATCGATTTTTTTTAACAACAAGATGAAGAGTTAAAAGATAATCGATTATGTATCGTATGAAAAATACTATAGAATTTGCAATAAGAGAGTCGCTTATCAATCTGATTTAAAGAGACATAACGGGTAATAATGCCCAGTCATCCCTCTAAAAGGCATTATTTTAACCTATTCCTCAAAGTATTTTTCATGAGGACTCTTTTGGCGAACAAATTTAAGGCATCACAGATATACTATTTTGCAGCCCAGAAAAAACACTACTGATCCAGTATAAACAAAGTCATTCATCAGTACACTTTTCGAGAGCACAAGATCTTACTATGTGTTTCAATATTCTGAAAATTATTGTGTTTTTGACTGTTTTCCAAAATATTCATCCAGCAGAATTTTTGGTCAAGCAGATAAAGATTCGGTAATTATGGCATTTTGTAGCCTGCAAAAAAAATGACATCGAACTAATACAAATAGAGTATAAAGCACCTCTCGGAAAATTGTTTGGTTTGAAGACTAATTACGTGAGATGGTTCTATAGGGAAAAACAGCCGTGGACCAATTTGTAGTTTTGTACACCCTCGTCCTTTCTCTCCTCAGATCCATTAGCAATTTGAATTTTGGTTTTCCATCGGGTTTCATCGTATGACGGAATCTCATAAGATCTGATCGGATTCATCCACCTCGAATGATGCAATCATATTCTATTAGTTATCATACCAATGTCTGTCATCATGTTTAATGAATGTAACTAGTGACACTTTCTATACATTTCAGTAGATCCTAGAACGATCTTCCCTAGCTTAAAAAGAGTAACACACTGATATCACTGTGACAGTTTGTTGGAGAGAGAGAGAATGTTGATCCAAATTTCTCGTCATTCACTTTAATATACACTTTCAATCATTCTTAACCGATTCCTCCATGATCTTCCTGTGAAATTTCCACCGAAATGGAAGACAAATATTTTCTTTTGAAATAATTACATCGAATACTTTTCAACTATTGAAGAGACACTGACCAAAAGCTTACATGAACACGTTCTAGGACTGAGCACAAAAAAAGAAGTAGAACTTCTTAATTTCAATACTGTCTCACGTTTTACAAATGATATAACCATGAATTTACTCACAAATATCATCTATTGAGTCGTGATTTGACAAACGAATACTACCTATAATTATTTAAGATATAGTAGTAGAAACTGAATAACTTTTCATACTAACTGTTGTTTCCCACAAATAATATGACAATAAAGAGCACTTTGATGATGATATCCAAAAATCGATACGGACATGATCGACTGGAAATATTCACTTTTAACTATGCTTCGAAATTCACCCTCCAAACAACTCACCTAGTGCTCATATTGATTGTTAAGTGTTGAAAAACGACTCTAATATCGTCTAATAGTTAATGTGTGTATACGAATTTCTAGAAATGAATAGAAAAATAGATCAATGAGAAGGCTGAACATTGTTTATCATTCATAAAAAAGAGAAATAAGGGAATAAGAACAAGTTGGTTATATCTCTCTACCATCCATCGTTGAAAAATATTTTTTATTTCTCACTGTATGTAGCTTGTTATCTTGTCATATAAATAGATTTTTCTTTTCGTTGTATGTTTTATGCTTGTCTATAGTAAAGGAAAGGTAGGAAAGAATAAAAAACGACAATACGAAAAAAAAGAGATACGATACGGGATTTGACTACTGACGAAAGAAACTTTAGAGAGAAGCATAGGTGATGATTGCAACTAATGTGTAGGCGCAACCAACCGAAACAGCACATATGCATTAGAAATATGTGACGCAGCTAAAACGTTGCTTAATCGCTGTCTCACGTCATCCAACGATGTTTACTTTCTCCCTTTCTCTCTATCGAAGGTATATACAAATAATGAAAATCAAAACATAATGATTGAATTCATAAGACTTCCATATGTGCCAAATAAAGATAAATGGAACTCATTTTTGCGATATGTCGCAAAAACCTATTGAAGAGATCGTAAGAAGAAATATTTGTGGAATAATTGGAGAAAAATTTCGAATATCTTGAAGTAACTTGAAAAGAATGGTATTATTACACTTGTAGTGGATGTAAAAATAGTTATAAAAGTAATATGGAATGGTTACTTTTAACTTTAGTTCAAGTTAAGCTGATATCATCATGCTGGAAAGCATATACAAGCGGTTTCAGTATATTTATGTTTGGAGAATATCATTGCCTACTTTTTGTAAACGAAATAAAGAAATAATGACTTCGTCAGTTTTAATAATTGTTCAATTTTTGTGAGTTGTTTTTATATGCCTAAAATTTTAATATAAAAGATAATAAGAATAATAAAATTAGTAGGCTTATTTTTTACTTATTTGGATTTGTGGGAATGTCATAGCAAGAATTTTATGTACTTGTGAGATTGTCTCATTCTATAGATTGTTTTGTTTTACATCTATCAGGAAACATAAACAAGAGCAGAATTATTAATACCATTGAGGGTAGGTTGTCTGAAAAATTTTCAATAGATCCTTTCATCAAGAAGCAGTATGATATTTAATTTCGATTTAAGATTTGTATGTTTTATAAATCTATTCAATGACTTGTAGCTTTTTCATATTTGCGTGAGGTGCAATTTGGTTTACATGAATGTATATTCTATTGTTGTTATTGCATTTGTAATTGAGATTTGCTTGCTTTTTGAGTAATCTGCTTCTATGATATATCTGTCAACTTGAAGTTTTATTCTGAATACAACCATCAATTATGTTCGATTAATTCACTTTTCAGTGAGGTTGAATAACAAAAAACATTTTTTAAAGACATGGTGCTGGCTTTTGCAACATTTTTATCGTGTTGACTAAGATGTCTATATACTTTGTGTATCGTTTTCTTCCTATGTAAGTGCTGTTACAGGTATTGCAATTTATTTAATACATAACGCCGAATTGTTACTAGCTCCTAGACCCATATTTTCTAGGAAGAAAGCATTTTATTGTATTTGTTATATGATAGATGACTCTGAGATCTGTTGACGGATCATTTTTTATGATAATGAATTTGACTCTCTTTGTAAACGCATGATTTGGTTAGTCGATGTATGACACTTCAATACACTTGTATTTTTTATTTGCATTTATTGGTTGAAATTTAATTTTGTCGTTCTTTCAATTCATCTACTCTTTTTAATTGTTTTGTTGAAAAAAAGTTAGGAGGATGATGATTGAAATTTGTCATCATTGGAATATATTCGGATTCATCACATAATAAGTCAACTTTTGAACATATTGTAATTTCTCGATTCGCTAATGCGATTATGGCTGCTGTTATGATAATAAAGCTAATAGGACATTATATCATACAACCTAGATTATGCAATATCGTACAGTTGTTAATATATGAGAGAAATAAAACTACGTTGTCTGCTTTTTGATTAATTTTGGCATCACCCATATATATTATTCTTTTGTCATCACCCATATATATTATTCTTTTGTCATCACATATGGATTATTTCGTTTGCTCTCTTCATGTCGTACAGCAACTATAGAACTTTCATCTCATGGTATTTTCCTCCGATTACCGGGAGTACAATCTGAGACATTTTGGTGCCTACCTAGGAATACTATCTAGAACTGATTGGAACCTACCTAGGGACAATATCTATGAACTTGTGAAACCTATCTAAGAATACTAACCCGAATTCTTCGGGTCCAATGTCAGATACTACCTAAAAGTTTTTGAGCTTTGCCGGAGAGTGATTAGAAGAACCCTCCGGCATTCAAAAAAAGTATTGTTTTCTTTGTTTCATTTATACTCTTCACAAATTGGTAAAATGAAGTTTCCTGATCATGAATACAAGATTTTATTACTATACTACTTGAGTTATTCATGTATTTCATTGATCTTAAACTCATTCAATGCAGTTTTTCTTTTGCATCAGAACAGATAAGAACATTTTGAAGATAAGAATGATTTCAAACAGTTATTTGGTAAATATCATCCTCAATTGAGGGTTGATTGTCATATGCAATATTTATTATACCACTGAATATATGACATTTTTCTTCATAGAGAGGAACTCGATGAACACCGTCCAATAGAATTATTTTCATAAAGTAAGCCATGATGTAGATAATCACAATACGCAAGCTTTTGCTTTCTCTCGAATATCTGTACGAAGAGTACCAAAACAGTTTCAATTGTGCTGAAAATAATTCCATTGAACAGAATCTATTGCTACCCCGTTTATAGAGAAAAGTTTCATTTATTCAGTAGTGTAACGTAAATACAGCATATGACAATCGAGCGTCAATTAAAAGTAATAGTCACCGAATAACGGCTTGAAATCATTCTTATCACCAAAATCTCCTTATCCATGTTGATGTAGAAAAAAATCTGCATCGAATATGTCTAATATCAATGAATCCAATACAAATATTCATGCTCTTATAGAACAAAAAGTGAGTTTTTCGTCTTTCAAGTGATCAGAACGCTTTATTCTATCGATCATATAAGAGCATAAATAGAAAAAAGAAATATTTTTTCCAATGACACGAGGTTACTCCAGGTACAGATATTTGGTTTTAGACAAAATCCAAAATAATTCTGAAAAAGAACCTCATTTAATCAGACTATTAAGATTGATATAAAGTTTTTACCTTAGACAGAGTCACGTACCAATTTAAATGCAAGCGTGGTTATTCGAAATATTCATTGCAGTATTCCAAGTAGGATTGAAAAAGTTTTTCGTAGCACCTTCTGATAGGTTCGAAACTGCTCTAGATAAAATCCCCAGGTAGTCCTTAAAAGGTTATAGATATTGTCCTTAGATAGGTCTTTAAAAGTCACAGATATTGTCTCTAAGTAGATTCGAATCGGTTCTCGATAGTATTCCGAGACAGAAATAATTTAATTTAATTTATTTTTAATTGGATAAATTACAAAGATTAAATAAGTTAAATTTAAAAAAAATTAAATTATCCTTAATTTAAATTTATTTAACTTTAACAGGAAAATGACACGCCTTGCAAAATTTCATGGAACTAATTTATTACGGCCCTTCTAGAATATGTATGCAAGCAAGAAACTGCTGACTTTAAGATTTCACAAGATTTCAGAAGACATCTACGACTTCAAAAGTGTCATGAAACTTCAAGTCTACAGTTATTGCTGCTTCTCTCTTGTACATAAAACATTGCTCAATATATGACACAGTGTTATCTATACATACACTAACACATATGTATACATTCTCTTTCGTTTTGATGACGTTTCTCTTTCTTTTCTTTTACTTTTTACGACTCAAAATGATATCTTTTTCAAATAAACCATAAAAATCAATAGTAAAAGTGTCATACTTTGTTTTTTATCGCAATGATTAGTTAGCTTTTCAAACGATTATGAATTTCGTTACTGTAACGAAAATCATTCTGTTCACCATTATCTCTTTTCTTCGACTGACTTTGTGACTATTCTCTTCGCGTATGATTATTATGCTAAACTGCCATTCACTGTCTACTTCTCCTACATAAACGTATATTCTAAATATATATGATACAATTTATTGTGTGAAAAAATTCAATGAAACTAATATTGTTATTTCTAGGACACTTCTCTTTCCAGGTTCGTCACAGTTGTATCATGAAAAATGCACCGTCTATTGTTCCGTTTAGCTGTTTATGAAAAAAATAGGTAGGACATAAAATGATACGTATGTATAAATTTAGTAGAACGGTAAAAGACCGAAAGTAAAAAATGCCAAAAGAAAAAAGTATCCAAACGTTACTAATCAAGCTTTTGCAGGCATTATTTACATATAAATGCCATATATCGGCATTGGTATAAACTATTCATGCAGATATTGATGAAAATGCATTCAGCAGTTATATTAATAGCACTTTTGAGATTCTTTCTTCCTACATTTATTACTTTTGCTGTTTTTTCTTTCTATGAAGTTTATATCACCTATATGACAAAAAAAATAAGAGTAAAACGGTATATGTAGGCAGAATACATCGCTTTACAAAACGAGAGGTGTCCAAGGACTGAGAAATAGGAATTGACATAATTCCAAAATGATACTGTGAAACTGTTATATTTCTCAAAAGAATTA
>JAJEKB010012575.1:0-11280 GCA_022393335.1 Macrotrachela quadricornifera
AATTTATTATCATCCTATTAGTTGAAATATGATCAAATAGCATAGAATAATAGAGCATTCTTTCCTCTATCAGACTATATAGAAAGAAAGTTTCTCAAAGCTTATTATACGTCTAAGTAACATTGTGATTCGAACTTTTGGTACACTCTAAGTACTTATAGGTTCTCAAGGCCTATTATATAGTGGTACTCATAGAAACTCAAAGACCGTTCTATTGGGTATCCATAGGTCCTGAATGGAGTAAGGCAATAAGGAATGAAGCTACAAGAGCTACAAGGACTATAAAGCTATAAGAACGAGACTATACGGACTATAAAAATATGTGCGATATAAGAGTATGAGGCCGCAGGGTTATCTTCTTCCATATACATAATGTCAAGAGTCCGTATGCTCTTACTGAGTGAAAGGTCGAAACTTTAAGGTCATACGTTAAAGGAGAAAAAAAACAACCGTGCAGTATGTATGGGTTCTCGCTAGTATATAATAAAAACAATGCTTTATTTATAACAAGCTGCTAGTCCAATCTCTGCGACATTAAAATGTGAAACACGATGGTACTAGTAACATTGTAAACAGAAGACTTCAGCTACAAATATTCGGAATTGCTATCCACTATTAATGGTAATTTGCTACAGTGAGGTCAGATAAAGACAAAGGACAGTATCGAGAATTCAGTCGTATTCAGTACTAACCATGTAATAGACTTCGGTTGTAAGATATGTGCATTAAGATTTCTAAGGCAGGTAGTAGTGCAATTATGTCCGTCACGGTTGGTAACACTATCATGATCTGTCGACTTCAGTCTGTGACACTGTCCTGGCCTGTCGATCACGATCTATGACGCTTTATATTAATTTTGATCTCTGTTGGTCACAGTTCGTGATGCTCTATAATGACTCGTACCCTCCAATCTTTGACTAGAGGTCTGCAGGTTAAGTCATTTTGACAATCTGCAACCTGCCCAACCTTGTGCATTTTCTTGCGTACCCTGCCCTGCAAAAATCTTCGTAACCTGAAACCTGCTCTGCCCTGTCTGATATTATAAGAAAAGTTTAAACTTTGATCAATTTTTATACGATTGTACTTTAGCCAAGGGAGAAAAAGCGGATTGTCGGATCCCGGGATTGTACAGATTGCCATGAAATTGTATAGATCGTATGGATCGCCATGGGATTGCATGGACCGCGGATACGAATGTTCCGCTATATGCACCCTTAGGCCCTCAACAGCTCAATTTTGGAAGTATCCTTAGGTCCTCAATCTCTTCTTATATGAAGGTACTGTTGGATCCTCATATACTATTATTTGGGGGTATCCTTAAGTCCTCATGTCATATGAAAACCACTCCACAGAATGGAAGTCCACCGGATAATAGAAGCCCAGCCTTATGGTTATAACAGTCCAAACATATTATAAACCCATCTATCCAAAATGAGCACAGAAAAGGCAGTTCAGTGACTTGATAGGTGAGCTCATTACTTCTCATTATTTAACTGTAGGTGAATTTATGTGTTTTGGTTGTTTTGCTTTCTATATATTTTGTATCAATACAAAAATTAATGTCTTTCAAGTGTTGGAAAATACGTACCTATCCGTAGAAATAAAGCATAGCTGTCTAAGAGAGTATTGAAAAGATTTTACATATAGAATAATACCATTCTGTTAGGCCTATTCTTGTAAGAGAATTATGTACAGCTCAAAAACGAAATGATGAAAATTTAATATTAATTTTTGCAGCAATTTGCATAGACCATTCACTGGGAAATAGAATTTCTTAAGAAGTTGCTTATAATTCGTACGAATTATGCAAGAGTTCATCAGATTTAAAAACTAATGCCTTTGTGGGATGCTACAATTTGTACTATTAAATAACTCAGTAGTCTGAACTATCTATCTTTTCAAAATGGAAGATTCTTACTGTAAAGTCATCGAATCATTGCATATTTTTCTCTCAATAAGTAACACATACCTCTTTTTCGGTGTCGGAACTGTGCATAGGCTGCCCCGTTGAAGTCGTTCGACAGAACTATCTTGGTAAAGGTTTAGTAGAACCCTCGTTTTTAATCCCTTTCTTTTGACTGTTTCCGCATGAACACATTGTTCTTAGCCGTCGTTTTTTTGTGTCTATCTCTAGATCCGCAAATATTCAAGGGAGATGGATATCTGAATCAGAAACGCAGTGTACAGAGCGTATTAGATTGTTGATGCAATAGTGCGTGGTTAGGAACGAACTGGTGACCACCTGTTGGTTTCTGCGAAACCGTCATAACTACTTCTACAGTTCTCCGACAAACTTCACAACTTTGATTTATTGGCTTCAGACCCTTTTGTACTTGTATGGTAATTGAGTCTTAACGGCAGTATGAAAAAACATTCATGACAGTTAGCGCCCATGTCGACATTTATAATTATGGAAACAAAATAATAGTCCTCTGATTTTGTATTCTGAAGCGGAAGACAGGAATTTAACAAAACATCCAGATGTAAGGATATCTCCAAACAATGGGACATAAGAACTCAAGGGTACCTCCAAATAATAGCACATGAGGATTCATGGGTACCTTCAAATAATAGGACATGAGGATCCAAGGGTATCTCCAAATAATAGCACATAAGAACCCAAGGCTACCTCTAAATAATAGGACATGAGGATCCAAGGGTACCTTCAAATAATAGTACGTGAGGATTCAAGTGTACCTTCAAATAATAGCGCATAAGGACCTAAGAGTACTTCCATAAATACATCGTATATACTTTGTACTTTTTGATTGAATTTTGTCGTATCCTTAATATCGGCAATGTATCGTACGTATCGCCACCGTATTCCCGATATACGGAATCCGCTTTTTCCCCCTTGAATTACACTGTATATAAATATTAAAATGTTAATTAGAAGACATAAGAGAACAAAAGAAAAAGATACCAATATTAATAATTCGAATTATAATATTGTTATCTTTTTCTTTTGTTCTCTTATGTCTTCTAATTAACATTGTAATATTTATATAGAGTGTAATTTCATGTTTCTATATTCCTGATGATGATAAGAGTTTCTTATCGAAAGCTCGAATAAAATTTATAATTTTTGTTTAAAATCTATAACGTTCTTCGTAGTAGTTTTATATTCAATTATTCATACATTAACTAACACTGATTGAGAAACGAATCGTGCATTCGAATGTCTTCACTCCAAAAAGCTTCAAAAGCATTTAATACAGAATCAGTGTTTTCAAAAAACAGTAGACCTTCCTTGATGAATAACCCTACCCAGCAACAAATACATATACATATGTACCAACTCATTTTATTTCATATGCTTTTCTGTTCGGTGAAGAAAATAGCAAGTCCAAGTAGATGAAGTAAAATGATCCTGGGTAGATTTTTCCCAGAGACGAGGGAAGCATGGCATAGAGAAGCATTGGCTTCACAACTTGGATCATTCCTTATTATCTTAAAACTTAACACAGTTACCACATTTCTATGTGTTAATTATGTGTGATAATTTCCTAACGTCTGCACCGATCTGATATGGACTATCTAGTGCCCAAAAATACATCTGGGAGGACACCCAGCAGAGGAAGGAAACGAAGTCTACGATTATAAACTAAACCTTTGGAAATTCCTTCAGTTTCTTGGAGCTAAACGAACGACAATCGAATTTCTGCTAACCAGAATAAGTTTGAACAAGTAATTAATGCCTCTAAAAATGCAGCCCTTTCAAAAGCCTATATACTCCCGTGTGCTAGACCATACCTAAAGAGAATACCCAACAAAAGGGGGACCGTTATCCGAAACCTCTGACTCACCAGAATGACGACGTAAAAGAATCTGACTATTGACGATCGATATAAAAAAAACGCTCATTGTGGAACTCCTAGTCTGGAAGATTCTAGTTCGTCGAATGTCCGATATTGAAAACCTCTGATTAGCTGAATTTTCATCTTGAAAAAAATCTGATTGGTCGAAAACCGAAAAAATTTTATTTTGATGTATCGATGTTGTTTGACCTTTGACCCTGTGACAAGCGGACGAGCCCATTTTTTTTTGTGTGACCTTCCCTTCAATCGAGGGAATTATACCCACATTGATAGTCTGTTGGTCTAGGAGCAAACGAATCGACTGTCGATGAACATTAATTGTATTTTAAACCTGTTTAGTAAAATGAATAATAAGCTATAGAAGAGTATATGACAATGTTAATAAAAGATGGAGAATATTTCAACGTGGCTAATAGTCCTTTCGTAGAGTCTATTAATCTACCATTTTTTGCAATTTTGTAATAATCTTAATCTTTTACTTAAGAGAGACTTCAAAAGATCGTAATTTGATAGTTTCTTACGCAGTTGAATGAATTCCATTGAATCATGAAACAAAAACTATTCTGGCCAAATTTCGAATGTTTTTAGCATTTTCTTTTTTTTAATTCACCAAAGGTGAAGCAGCAAAACCTCAGTATTTATCAAGACTACTGACATATTTAAATTCAAATGTTCTCTTATATCAAGTTTATGGTTCAACTGAATGTCAAATAATTTGTGCTTATCAAATTAAACAAGACGATGATGCTCTAAAAACAACAAACTTTTCAGCGATACCAGTTGGTTCTCCACTGTTTAACAACAAATGTTTCATTCTTGACGAAAACTTGCAACTAATTAAAAATTCTAATGAAATAGGAGAACTTTATGTTTCAAGTAAGTCTAGAGATGTATTATGAATTGCAGTAATAATCAACGTATGTTTTCTTTTTTAGGTCCGGCTATACTTACTAGTTACTTCAATGATACAAATCTAACGGAAAAAGCGTTAGTTAATTTACCTCATATTATTGATGGCAGTTGTAAGATTTTCAAAACAGGTGATTTACTTCGATATAATAATCAAGGCCAATTTGTATTTGTATCTCGAAATGATTTTCAAATTAAAATCCATGGTCAACGTATCGAACCAACCGAAATTGAATATGTAATACAAGCATCATTACCTTCAATTATCAAGTATTGTTTAGTAACTAAAGTAGAAAAAGCCGAACAAGAGTATCTAGTAGCTTATATACAAGTATTGTCACTGCCCATGACATCTGAGACTAAATCTCATATAATTAAATTTTGCCAAAAACATTTGCCTACGTATATGGTACCAACATTACTTGTGCCACTTGAAAAATTTCCATTAAATAATAATGGAAAAGTT
Organism: Macrotrachela quadricornifera; assembly: GCA_022393335.1. Taxonomy (NCBI): domain Eukaryota; kingdom Metazoa; phylum Rotifera; class Eurotatoria; order Philodinida; family Philodinidae; genus Macrotrachela; species Macrotrachela quadricornifera. The sequence continues at coordinate 5,194 of JAJEKB010012575.1, forward strand.
GATCGAAAACTATTACCACAACCGGATTTCAATTCTTGTCATAAAGAACAAATTATACAACTACAAACACAACTGGAGCAAAAAGTATATCACCTATGGTGTGAAGTATTACCTTTGAACACATTATCAGAAAATCAATCATTTTTTTCTGTTGGCGGTAATTCACTATTGTTAATGAAATTATACTCACGATACCAAATTATATTCCATTTTAACGGTCAATTTGGACAATTATTCAAACATACAACAATATCTGAACATGCTAAGTTACTCGCATCTACTACTGAATATTCAGATCAACAGCAACCACATTTTAAGCATTGGCAAACATTGAAAATCAATGAAGGTAAGTTGAGTTTGTTGTAATCTTTATTATCAAATGTATAATAAATATGATAACAATAGATTTCTTCTTGTACAAAACTGCTCTCATACTATTTGAAGAAAATTGAGTTACATGAAATAGACTTTCTTAAAATATGCTCATGTGGTAATTAGTTCGTTGGCGATCAATAGAAAACATTTTATTGAAAAACGACTTGAAAGAAAATTCCTTCGACAAAGTGTATCCCTTTTGACTAATTGGAAAACGTCCCTAATGTACGACGCAGATCGAACTTGTATTTTGCCTATAAATAGACCCCGATAGGACTGGAAAATATTTTAAAAGATCCGTCCTTATAGGTTTTTCGTTCAAAGCTCTTCTGAGAATTATGAATGTTATGATGTATTTTCAGCTTCTAGCGTGGTGTTTATGCTAAAATCAAATGAATGAATTTGAACCTGAAGTTTTGTTCACAATAGGTCTCATGATCTTGAGACTGTCATACAAATTTCAACCAAAACAGTTGGTTCATTTTCAAGATAATACATCTTATGTTCAAAAAGATTCATATTTCATATCAAAAGTCAGAAAATCGAGTTTTCTTCAGTATTCAATATTTTATGAAGCAAGAGGTCATTTTGATTGAAAGTTTTATGATAGTCTAAGAATCATGAGACCTATTTTGTAGGAAAGTTGTAACTGATAACACTCAACGATCGGTTCGGTAAAAGATCCCTCACCGACAGCTATACAGACTATTTTAAAAAAATTTTCTTTACTGGGTCGTCTGGAATGTACATTAGTATTTTGCTTACTTTTCTCATAAAAATTTATCATAAAATCAGCTTTTTTTCTTGTAACAGATACTTCTAACAGATGTTTAAGACTATTTCTGTGAGAAAACATGATCTTTACAACTCTATTATGATACATTTATTCTAGAAGGCTTAATACATTTTTTATTAACTTATTTCAAGATTAAATTATACTACAAACAGATAACAAGAGCAACAAAAAAGAAGTACTCGTAAATTTTCGAAAGAAAAGGAAATTACGAAAATTTCCATCATTGCAAAAGAAACAGTGATGAGTGCAAATTACGCTTTCGAGAATTAGAATTTCTGGAGAACACGGCGCTTTCTGAAATTTCGAATATTAAACAAAAAAAAACCGAACATCACGAAATTAAGAGAGAAGAGGAACTATTGAAATATTTTTTCTGTAAAATTATCGAATGTTTTTTAGTTTGTTGTTTTGAAAATTTGAATATTTCTGAATAAAAACTGGTGTGAATAAATACTGAAAAATGCTACGTTATTAAGCTCCAACGTTTCATTCACTACTGTAGCAATCAAGGGAAAGTTATGACTAATTAACTCCTCGGTTTGGTTGGTCCAATATGAGAACAATAGAGACTGTCTCATTCGGTCCGATCTGACCGGCTCAGATCGGTTTTGGTAAAGAAAACAATCCTATTGATTGCAACTCTGATTTGTAACAAAAATTTCAGGTCAAAATTCTTCCATTTGATTTTTCCATACACACGGACCTAAATTAGGTGGCCGGGAGGGCTTGCCTATCTTCTCCTTCCCACCTCACAAAATTTCGACTGTTTTCGGCTATAGTGTTGTGTGTTCGTCTAAGAGTTTTAACATTTTCTCGGTTACATTTTCCACTACACAAACATGGTAATTATATACTGGAGGTTACTGTCCGTTTAGCTGCAACAGTCCATTTATTCTAACTTTGTTTCTGTCACAAAATCTACTCATTCTATTTTCGATTTCTTGTAGCAACTCTGCTCGTTTTGCCTTCCATTTGTGACAAAAAACTCGCCCATTCTACCTTTTGTTTTTCATAGAAAATGAAATCAAATTCATTATCGAAGGTTTCATACGAGATTTCGATCGTACGAAATCAAGAAATATTAGGTCATTTTTTGAAAATGACGAGGAGAAAGATGACGAAATGTGTTCTAGAAGTTTGATTTCGCCGTTAGTTTGGCACTTGTATTGGTGCTAAAATGTTATTTGAGAAAAAAGAAGACTTAAAGAATGCCATTATAATGAAAAGTATTTTTCATTATATCTTGCTATTTATTAAAAACATCGCATTGATTTTCTGCTAAAATTTTAAGCCTCCATCTTGGAAAACAGTAAGAAACTATGTCCATAAGTACATTGCTAGAACATGAAAATTCAATTAAACGATCATAACTCTCAAAAGATTTTTGAATGGGAGGCCTATAGGGATAATCCTTCTAACTTTTTTCGTCTTGCCGATCCCTATTTATGGGAAAATTACCAGCTCAATCGACATCAGTCAATAGGAGATGTTACTTCGTTAGTTTTTAGCGTCCATGTAAATTTGCCTTTGATGTTGGTCAAAACTTGAATATTGACTATAAAAGATGAATTTAATTGTATTCGAAAGCTCTGAACCAGTTATTCTATGTCATTTTTTTATGTTTCATAGAGTATGTCGAAAATAATTATCTAATCGATATGCTAGTGCGTTTCAAGAAAAGATGACTTAAATGGTACAATATAATCGTAATAAGACATTTTAGTTTTCAAGACTGGAACTTAGGCTTTTAATTTTGTTTCGATCACATGTTGATTTTTTATTCAGTTTTTTTGTTATTTTCAATGCAATATTTAATGTTTCATTCCTAAGTAACGTAAGTGGAATGCTTTTTAAGGATGATATGAGACAGTATTTTTTTTAAAATCTTCTATTTCAACTGAACAGCATTTCTATTATTTATAAGGATTAAAATTTTTATGTAACTTTGCATCGAAAATCGCATGAGAATTGAGAAAAATAAATTGTCATTTTAGTACTTTTTGTGATGAGGTCAACAATTATCCAAGTAAAAAGTTAATAGTCACAATGCAAATTAGCAGCTCTACCTTTCATATGGGTACACTTGTGTTATCTTTTTCTTTTCTCTAAAAGGACAGGCATCTTTTGCTCAAGAACGATTTTGGTTTGATGATCAAAGACGATTTCATGGTAATACCATATCACACGAAGTTAATCAAAAAACAACTGTTTATAACTTGCCAATTATTTATAAAATTGAAAATGGTGCTGTATCAATTCAAAAATTAATTAAGACACTCAACTTAATACTAGATAAACATTCAATATTACGCACATCATTAGATTACTCAGATGAATCAAATTATATTAAACAAACAATTCATTCGAATTCATCTGATATTTTTACTTTAAAAATAAGTCATATAATAAAAAATGATGACAAACAATTGAAACAAATATTATTAGATGAATATCGATCACGAGATTATTTTAAAGTAAGTGATGGTATTGTATTTCGATGTCATATTCTTCGATATAGCAACAATAATAACAATGATGTATTGGTTAAAGAGGATTTAGTCATATTTAATTTTCATCATTTTGTATTTGATGGTTATTCGGTTGAAATATTTGTAAATGATTTCAAAAATGCATATAAAAATAATCATTTGAACGATTTATCCATACAATATATAGATTATTCACAATATGAACGACAAATGGATATGACAGAAGCACAAACATATTGGTTTCAATTATTAAATGGATATAATCGACAAAAAATTGTACAGTTACCGTATGATTATAAAATAGAAACAGATATGCGCACTGGATATGGTATAACTGTTCCTGTTGATCTTGATATACAGCTGATACAAACCATTATTGATTATTCAGAAAAACAAAATATAAGTCTATTTCAGTTATTTCTTGCATGTTATTTTATTTATTTACATAAGTTTACACAAGATGATGATTTATGTATTGGTTGCATAAATGCAAATCGGTATCGTCCAGAATTACAATCTCTTATTGGTATTTTTCTTAATGTTTTACCCTATCGTTTACAGTTAAATTCAAGAGAAACATTTGAACAAGTATTAGAACATGTTGTCGATTTATCTCATGATATATTTAATTATTCCTATTTTCCTTATCAATTAATTGACAAATTACATCGTGATGACAATAATAGTATTAATAATACGTCATCACCTGTAACATATATACAAACATCATTTCAATTTCATACATTACCGAATATTGATCAAATTTATCTGGAAAATAAAAATATATGTTTATCTAAAATAGATTTTAATGATCAATCACCGATATCAAGATATGACTTAACAATAATAATGTATTATGATTTTTTTCAGAAATCATTTAAATGTGCATTTCAATGTTCTACAGATGTATTTAAACAAGAAACCGTTATTGAGATGACTCAACGATTTCAATATTTATTAAAACAATTATTTTCTTGTACTATTCAAATGAATCAGCAGCAGACTCTTTCCGAATTATCTATTGTTTTACCATATGAACGACAAATAATACATGATTTAAATCAAACGCAGATATTCTATAACAACAATGAACTTAACTGTATTCATTATTTATTTTGTGAAAGTGCACAGAAGTATGAACAAAAAATCGGTGTTATATTGGATGAACAGTCTCTTACATATTCGGAATTATTGTATTATGTGCAACAGGTTGCATTACAACTAATCGACGTTGGAGTAAAAGCGCATGACATTATATATCAATGTATGGAGCGTTCTATTGAAATGCCAATTGGTATATTAGCTATTTTAATATGTAGAGCTATATATTGTCCGTTATCACAGCAAGATCCACAAGAACGTTTACTTTCACTAATTGAAGATACACAAGCAAAGTATATTTTTGTGAATGCACATACAGAAGAAACGTTTAAGAACAATACAAATGTTAGATTTCAAATTATTAATATAGAATCGATTATTTTAAACGATATAAATTCCAGAAGTGAAAGTGAACTTATATTTCAGACGTGCCTCGATGATATTGCTTATATTATTTTTACGTCCGGTTCTACTGGTCAACCAAAAGGTGTTATGATTAGTCACGCGAATCTTCGATATCATTTAAATGGATTTTATCAATTAAATTTTGTGAATAGAAACGATATTGTTGCACAAATATCTCAATGTTCATTTGATGTTCATATAGAAGAATTTCTAGGTACATTATCATGTGGTGCACAACTTGTATGTATGCATCCACAGGGTATATTGAAACTAGATTATGTTTCAAATTTAATTCAACAACATCATGTAACACGTATAGGTATTGTACCAAAATATGCCAACATACTATCTCAATATTGGTGCAGTAATGAAAAATATCGTATGAAGAAGTTTGAATCGTTACGATGTGTTCTAATAGGAGGTATGTATAATAACTTCATATTCTACTACTGGATAATAACCTTACAAAAAAATCTAAGCCAAATCTGAATGTTTGAAATAATTTTTAGAAACTTTTGTGAAACATGATCTAAAAGAGAGTGTTGAAGTATATAGGTGTAGAAATTTGAATCCACTGCCCCCCCTCCTCCAGACCATGATCGACGGGCAAAAGTGACGTCACAGACTGTGACAGATAATTTATTTATTAGTAAGTTAGTAGCTAATTAAGATCTCATTAATTAGAGTTATTGGCCAATTAATGAATTGATTGCTAGTTTTGGACTGATTATTCATCTTATAATTAAGAAATAGTTAGCAATAGAACGTTGGGAAAGTTAGCGGCTGATTCGAGTTTTTTCAGCGAATATTCGCACATTAACCTGTGTCGAAGCAGCTCATCAGTGTGTCTTGTACAATTCGACGAGCTCTATCTATTGGTGCAATCAGATTTTTCATAGCCAAAAGTATGGCCGAGAAAAT
>JAJEKB010012595.1:0-12218 GCA_022393335.1 Macrotrachela quadricornifera
TGAATCCTACTAATAAAGATTGACATATTTTTTTGCTTTTCTTTTTTTATTTGGTGTATTTTCTAGAGCTACATATGCAGTGAAAATTTCACTTTTTAGCTGAGAGTCTTGCTGAAGTTATAGATTAAACAACGTCTATCATACCGTAGCTTCTCAAAAGAGATACTTTTAAATTAAATGTTTCGCTATTTAAAAATTCTCAAAAGAGATACTTTGCTATTTAAAAAAGTCTCAAAAGAGATACTTTTTAATTAAATGTTCTATTATTTAAACGAACTTTTTGAACACATTAAGATAAATATTTCATTATTTGCTTTCTAAAAACAAGATCCAAAAATAAATAGTCACTAATACAAATCATTTCACAATATAGAATCATTCTTAAGATAATGTATTAGTATAGGATCTAGTTGTTGATAAAATTATATCATCTGATGAACAATATGATCTATAAACAGTGACATTCATTATCTTTATTAAAAAACTCATTAGTTCACTGAAGGTAAATATAATTTTTAAAGTTATGTTTTGGGTTTTTAACTTAATAATTATTATTAGAACTACTTTGAATTTGATGATTTAAAGAGAGCACATTTGAAAAATTCTAAATATTTTTAGTTTTTATTTTATTTTGTCTCTTAACATAATTAATGATGATAGGTTACGTTTTAGTTTTTGAGTGTTAAACGAAAATAAAGAAGTTAAATTCTTGTTTATCTAATCGTTATGAATCATTTTAAATATCTATTTGTATATATTAATTATGCAAAATTTCAAAATAGACGACAAAAAAGTATATGATTGCTCATATATAGAAAAAATTGCAGATTCCTTTTACAGTGATAACCTCGCCGGTAATTCTACAAATAAAGTTGATTGTACGAGTTGCCATTCTCAGTTAATGCTATATATTACTGTGAAAAAACGCTCTAATAATACAAATATACTCACATATGATCTTATCAATTTATTCAATCGACTATCAATAATCTTTTTTGTATATTAACTCATATGAATGTTTGTTTTTTAAATAATAACTTCAGAAAATATAAAAATCAATCATTTAGAAATAGTATTAGTAGTTCAAGTATCAAAATCATACAGTGTTCCATAAATAATCCGATGATAAGAAATCTAAATATTTTCATTATGGCTCGAGCAAACGAGCTGATTTTTTTATCAATGATAGAGACTTATTCAAAGTTTATATCCGCAAAGACATGCCTAGAGAGACTTTTTGTTAGATATCACTATTGATCCCAACAAAAAATTTTTACTTTTTCACAGATAAAAAAGAGCGATATATTTAACAAAGGATCTCTATAGGTATGTCTTTATGAATATAAAGCTTGAACATGACTCTATTATTGATAAAAAAAAACAGTTCGTTTGCTCGAGCTCTAGTGGAGATATTCAATCTTTTCTTCGATAAAGTGTCTACTTTTGCACCATTCTATACATTATTTTTTTTCTTATCTGTGAAAAAGTAAAATTATTTTGTTGGGGTCAATATTGATATCTAACAAAAAGTCTCTCTAGGCATGTCTTTGTGGATATAAACTTTGAATAAGTCTCTATCATTGATAAAAAAATCAACTCGTTTGCTCGAGCCACAATGAATATATTTAAATTTCTTATCGTCGGATTACGTATAGAACACCGTATATGTATGAAACAATTACATTGCTACATATAATCAAAAACAGAAATTTGTACAAAAAATTTTCATGTCGTTGTAGTTCAATTACATTTTCAATTAAGTAAATAAATAGAAAAATCGTTTTATATCATTGATTGTCAAAACCAAGGCTTTTTATTGCATGGAATTCTATTACAACGTATAGAGAATTGTTATTCCTCTAATTTATGTAAAAAGTACTGTCATTGAAATAATCTTCGTGTACATTTTTACATATATTCATGTTTCTTACATTGCACATAATTAACCTGCCGAATTTTCCTGTATTAAAAGAACGGATTACAACAGATGATCCTATCTTTTTCAAATAAGGTTTTATCCAATCATCAACTTGAGATCTACATTCAGTATCATCCATGATCTTATTTACAGTGCTCAATAAAATATTTCTTTATTTACTTTGTGTATTTCCCACATTTTCTACTCTTTCTTTCGTAATACTATATCCGATTGATTTCTCCCATTTCCAAATAGTACTGATGTATATATAGTTAATTTCTTTTTTCGTTGGTTCAGTTATTAAGAATTTTTGAAGCATTTGCTTAATTAATTGAATGTTTACTTTTTTGGTACTAGTATTAATAACTTAATAAAAAAAATCTTGTTTGATTCAATAAAAGTCAAGTGCTGTTAATTATTACTTTTGATATCATCATTTTCACATTTCTTTAATAAAGTTTTTTCGATTAATGGTCGTTTTTCACATTTTTTTCTGTGCACATAAACATTCGAAAATCTTGTTCTACGTTGTATACCTTCATATCAATATATGGAATGATATATTCCTTGTTATCATATACACCAGAGGTGCTACAGGGTAATTTTTTATATCGTGTCTTGCCCTACCCTGCTCTCTGATGTACTGTGATCTGGCCTGCCTTACCCTGCTCTCTGATGTACTGTGACCTGTCCTGCCCTACCCTGCTCTCTGATGTACCGTGTCCTGCTCTGTCCTGCCGTGCCCTGCCCTGCTCTCGCATGTACCGTGTCCTGCCCTGCTCTACCCTGCTCTGCTCTCTCATGTACGCTGTCTGCTCAGTCATTGAGAGAACTAATTAAAGATGTAGTCTATGCACTATTATGATCAACAGTAGACAATATATGAATTTCTTCATCATGCTTAGAATCAAATACTGTTGAACACATAAGTTTATTTTTTTTATATGGAAACTACCGAAATAAGAAATATGAATAGAACTTTTTGATTTTGATTTTATTTATTTTTATATCTTCCATATTCATATAAAGATACATTAGTAGAGCAAGATAATGCATAGCTGATGGTATCGCCTGCTCTAATATGGTTTCGATATCTGATTTTGAACAACTCAAATACGTTTTTTTGAAGATAAGTCTCAAAAATTGAAGTTTGAAGTTGCAGGGTATGAAGGACTCACCCCGCCCGACCCTGCCCAGCACCCTGCTCTAAGCAGGACACACAGTGGGCAATTTCTATAAGGCATGTGGACATGACTTATTTCATGTTAAAATCTCAATTTTTCCACAGAAATTCTGATTTCTACTCTTCAGAAATAGTTACTGATGAAAAAAAGTGAAATCCAAAAAAAGAATTTTTTAATGAAAAATCCTTGAGGGGGACCCTTACCCTAATTTTTTGTCAAAAATTTTTTTATTTGAAAAGCTAACAAATCATACATTATTCGATGCAGTTTTGTGCGCTGATTCTAAATATGATATTTGTATTGAATAAAAACGTTTCTTAGTCGAGAAAAATATGAAATACTTGAAAAACCATGTTTTTTTCAAAAATCTCCTGTAGGGCCCAGGAACATTTGCGCTAATTTGCGCTAACTGTGGTGATAGAGGGCATATGGCAGAACATTCTGGCAAAGTTTGAATAAGTTTCAAATTGAGCGTTGGAGAGCGCACTCATTTTACTAATATAGCCGTTTGGAAAAGCACTGTGGAAAAAAACAAAATTTTTTTCTAAGAAATCTTCGATAGTAATTGACCACTTTTTTTATTAATTAGTAGCGGATATTATGCAAAAATATGCGAAAATCAGTAGCACACATAATGCAAATGTATACTATATATTGTTTTTAATTGTCACCTCAGTGGATTCTGAAAAAAAAATGTGTATTATATAGATGGTGCTATTTTCAGGCTGATTTTTAATTAGTTGATTTTCCACTCTGTTTGAACTTTGTAGAAAAAATTTTAACGCCATTAAGTAGCCCATAGTTCGAAGTATATGTAGCACTATTTGAATCTTGCAAAAGTACACTTTCGATTTTTCACCAAATGTCCACTTGGTTGCCCACTGTGGGACAGAGAAAAAAAATTTCACCCTGCTCTGTTACCCTGTCCAGTGAACGCCTCTGATATACACGTAAATTACACAAATCGCTTACATTTATCTCAATGTTTTTAATTTTATAATTAAGTCATTCTAATCAAACAGAATAAAAAAACATTCATTACTTCTAACAAACTAGATCCATTACTAATTTTCAAATCAACGTTATTTTTCTTTCGAATAGACTCCTGTTGGATAGTAGGTAGCATCATAATACGAAATACTTCTGTAACAAACAAATATAACGAATAAGTATTAGAAAAACCAATATTTTCGTTGTCTAGAATTATATGAAAAATTTCTTTCTCATCTCATGATGCTTGTAATACAAGTATATCATGTATAGAAATACTGTTATTATTCAACATTGACTTTAATATGTTAATAAATACTTTTTGCATAGAAGATAATCTTTTATTAACATCTATCATTATATTCTGATGATTATTATAATATTCAAAATTAAGATAAAACTTTACAGTATCTCCATGACTAATATGCTCATTGAAATGTCGTTTTTCAATTGGTATTTTTGTTATTAATTCAATTAATTCTTCAAAGGATACACAGGTATATTGTTGCTTTTTCTCTTCTAATTCAATCGATATATAATATTCATTATAGATTAAACGACGTTTTGGACAAAATATTATTTTCCAATGAACTTCATTGTTAGGTAAAATCATTTGAATATCGATATTTTTGTAAGGCATTGCTATAAAAAATATCAGAAGATTTTTACATTTATTATTAAAATATTCCTTTCCATTGCCACAAAAAATTTAATATAATATGAACTATTTTTTTATATCAATATATAAATTTAAATCTGATATTAGTATTTAATAAAATAATATCAACAGTATTTTCTTTATGAATACTGATAAAAGCAATAAAGCGGATGTATGATTACTGAAAATGCTCATTAGTTATCTGAAGAGAAATTTAAAATACATGACATATCCATGTCGAAGTTGAAAAATAGGGGTGGCACTTTAACTTTACTTTAAAGTTAAAGTTTAAAGTACTACTTTAAGCTTTAAAAGTTAAAGTTTAAAGTAGTACTTTAAACTTAAACTTTAAAGTTTAAAGTTCAAGTGCGCTACTTTAACTTTAAGTTTTAAAGTTTAAAGTGCTTCTTTAAACTTTAAAAGTTAAAGTTAAAGTCATCGCACTTTGAACTTTAACTTTACAAAATTTAAAGTTAAAGTAGTTTATCCTATAAAACAAAGTTTTCTTAAAAAACCATAAAAATAAACAAACTTCTATGTGAGTACTCACACCTCTTCAGCTGCTGTAAACTGGCGTCAGAAATAGGTAATCATCTGTTATATCATGCGGCTATTCTTAGGCCACAAGCTACTATATATTGAGGGTATCCTTGGGTCCTCAAGTACTATATTATGACTAGGTGTGGCACTTTAGCTTTTCCATTAGTCGAAAGACTGGCCAATCAGATGGCTCTAAATTGTAACTTGCTTATTCAATTGATAACCAGAGGAGATTCTACGAGGACTTTTGTAGAGCACCTTCGGATAACCCCAGATTGGTCCGAACAACCCTATGTTCTGTCCTTATCTTCATAGAGAAAAAACGCCTCGAAATCTTATTGGTTGAAATTCTTTTGTAATAGCCAATCAGATTGCTGGAAATTGTAACTTCCTTATTTCATGGATAACCGTGGAACATTCTATGAGGACTTTTGTAGAGCACTCTTGATAAGCTCAAATTGGCCCGAACAACCCTATGTTCCATCCCTATCTTCATGGAGAAAAAAGACCTCGAAATCTGATTGGCTGAAACTCTTTTGCAACAGCCAATCAGATAGCAGGAAATTGTAGCTCTCTTATTTTTTGGGTAACCATCGGAGGTTCTATGAGGACTTTTGTAGAGCACCCTCGATAATCCCAGATTGGCCCGAACAACCCTATGTTCCATCCTTATCTTCATGGAGAAAAAACGCCTCGAAATCTTATTGGCTGAAGCTAGTTTGTAATAGCCAATCAGCTTTTGAGGCCTTTTTTCTCCATAAAGATAAGGACGGAACATAGGGTTGTTCGGGCGAATTTGAGCTTAACAAGGGTGCTCTATAAAAGTCCTCATAGAATGTTCCACGGTTATCCATGAAATAAGGAAGTTACAATTTCCAGCAATCTGATTGGCTATTACAAAAGAATTTTTAACCAATAAGATTTCGAGGCGTTTTTTCTCTATGAAGATAAGGACGGAACATAGGGTTGTTCGGGCCAATTTGAGATTATCAAGGATGCTCTACAAAAGTCCTCGTAGAATCTCCTCTGGATATCAATTGAATAAGCGAGTTACAATTTGGAGCCATCTGATTGGCCAGTCTTTCGACTATTAGAAAAGCAAACCCAGCGATCAATAATTTCCAGCTTCTTTTTATAGTGGAAATTTACTTTAACTTTAAACTTTTCAAGTTAAAGTTTTAGGTAGGGTCACTTTAACTTTAACTTTTAAAGTTTAAAGTGGTACTTTAACTTTAGCTTTTAAAGTTTAAAGTAATACTTTAAACTTTAAAAGTTAAAGTTAAAGTTCAAAATACTACTTTAAACTTTAAATTTTAAAGTTTAAAGTGATAGTTTAAACTTTAACTACTTTAACTTGAAAAGTTTAAAGTTAAAGTACCACCCCTATTGAAAAATATGCGTTTAAAATTATTTTTATATTTGTATAATTACAATCATTCAATTAAGTTTTATTTTTCATTGTGCTAATACAGAGATGCCGAAGGTATCCATATATAGATAATAGTGCGATTTTTTTGTTTTTTCGACAATAGATATCTTTTTAAAATCTATGGTGAACATCTGGTTCCAGATCTTCTTTTAAAATAATCACATCATCGTGTGTCTAAATTTTCAAGACTAAAGAACATTCAATATTTTGAAAATATTACGTTTATATATATACTTAATTGAAATAACAAACCTAGTTTCTATTGAAAGATTTCGTTATTAGAAAATGAAGAGATTTAATTTTTAAAACATCCGATAAATAAGCTTGAAACAGTATTATTTATTTTTTTTCTTTTTTTTGTTTTTGGTCGGGATGATAAATATGTATTACTTCACTCAAATCTTATGAAAATATATCAACTGAATTTATTGTTAATTATTCAGTATTCCCCTCAGACAACAACCAAAATAAAAAAATAGAAAAAAATTAGAAGAGAGAAATATCCATACATTTGTCTCCAAAAATTATACTCAATTTCTTGAAATATTCCCTTTTCTGAAAGAAAGGGTTATACACCGTTTAATCCGGTGGCTAAAAATGCTTAAAGTTTGTTTGTTCGTTTGTTTGTCTAATCCAATCAGATTGCAGCAAAATTTTATCTTTCACAATTCTTTATACTTTGATTGAGAAATAGCTGACTCTAGGGTAATCGGGGTCGAGGAACTCGAATCTGATGTTAGTTTTTTAAAATTTTTTTGAGAATCATTTTTTTTAGACAAAGGACCATTTTTTTTGCAAAAAAAATTTTTTTTTGATAAGGGTTGACCGAAGGGTAATCGGGGTCGAGGAATCCGAATCTGGTGGTAGTTTTTTCGAAATTTTTTTCGGATTCATTTTTTCAGACGAAGGATCACTTTTTTTATAAGGGTTGACCGAACGGTAATCAAGGACGAGAGATTCAAATCTGAAGTCAGTTGCATAAAAATTTTTTGACGATCAATTTTTTAAACAAACAACAAATTTTTAACAAAAAGCATTTGTTTTTTATGAAATTTGGTCAACGGACGTTAATGTCCAGGAACTTGAATCTGACTTCGATTTTTTAAAATTTTATAAATGAATAGCTTGACGCTAATTTACAAAACACGATTTCTACGAGAAAGAGCTGAGCGAGTCTTCAGACGAGCGTTACTTGTCAAAATAATGTTTCAGTTAGAATTCTATGGTTTATATATTTAATTCATTGAATTTTGTGCATCTTTTAAGAGAATCAAAGATTTTTATTGGTTGTAGAGAAAAAATAATAAAAAAAGAAATTTTTTTATTATTGAAACCATGTTTTCTGCCATATGATAATCTATAGGAGTGAATAATTCTGAAATACTATTTTATTTGTTTATTTAGTTAGTTATTCCCTTTTCTGAAAGAAAGGGTTATACGGCCGTAAATTCCATAAAGTTTGTCTGTCTGTCTGTCTGTCCTAACCAATCAGAAATCAGCAACGATTATCTCGATAATAATAAAACGTAAGAGTTCCTAAAAATGTTTCCAAAGGCTTTTTAGGATCGAGGGATCCAATGGTACTATTAGTTTTTTATGATCTTGTGACAAAAATTTTTTTTTTACGAAAAAAAAAACGACTTTTTTTTAAAAAAAATATATTTTTTAAAAAAGTTTGACCAAAAGGTTTTTGGGGTCGAGGAATCCAATGGTACTATTAGTTCTTTATGATCTTGTAACAATAACTTTTTTTACGAAAAAATAATTACTTTTTTTATAGAATTTGACCAAAGTACTTTGAAGGGCGAGCAATGAACTAGTGTGATTAAGTTTCAAAAGTCTGTAGATTTATTATTTCTTCGACTGAAGAGAGTGTGATTGGGGAAAAAGTGAAATGCGTTTATTTGTGTCTGCCAGTTGAAGAGTCAAAAAAAAACATGTTCTTAGATAAACCAACACGAAATCGCAACTTTGAAAAAATCGAATCTTAACGTTTTCGTAATAGTTTTCGGGATGGAGGAATCGAATGGTACCATTAATTTTTGAATTTTTTAAATATTTTTTTTAGTAAAAGAAGGCTTTTTTACGAAATAACGATTTGTCTCGTGGATTCGAGGAGAGGTCATATAGCATAAAATAAGTTTGTAATTATACAGGTATGCTCTCTTCCAAAGTTTCTCTCTATCTTTCTGTATTGAAGCGAATCTGAAAATGTTATTAGTTAGATTAATATCAAAAGCTTATGATATTCTAGTTGAAAACTATATGAAGGGTAATGAAGGGTAAAGAATTCGCATATGGAGTCAAATTTGTCGTCAGTAATAAGTTACCAAACAATTAGTAATTAGTTTTACTTTTTTTCTTAAGAAGTTTGATCCAAGATGGTGAAACATCAATAAATGAAAACTGAGTTAGTTCGTCAAATAATTAATAAGAAATAATATAATCTGTCCCTAGTAAAACTACACTGGAGACAATTGACTATGAGGAATCAAAATCTTCAGTTAGTTTTTCAATAGTGGTAGGTATTAAATAATGATAAATTAGTAAATCATCGTTTCTAATAAAATCTGACTTATCGTTATCGACCACGGAAATTACGAATTCAAAGTCACTAAAAATGTTTGCGATCTATTTCTTACCTTTCTTTGATGAACTGTTTGTTGTTTCAAGCTTGACTCACGGATATTCAAGGGTCGTGAATCTATGTTTGATATTGATTCTAATGTAAACAGTTTTCTTAATTGATTGTTATATTTTAGATCTTTGAGTGAGATTTGCAGAAAAACATGTAAAAAATGAAGCGACTGTTTGAAGTTCTGTTGTTCAGTCTTCATAGATATTAATCGTAAAATTATATTCCAAAATAGAGGAAACTCTTTCCTAGACCACAATGTGTTGTACTCTATTGTAGCAATTCTTAAATAGTTCTTTTTTAGTTTCTTCTTAACCAGCGTACCCACAAATGCCAAGCATACTGAGAAGAATTTAGACGAGATGCATCCATTAACTTCAAAGCTGAACTATTATCAATCGATATAGTGGCGTTAAATATGCAAACGACTAGACGTTGATTTAGAACGTTATCTCAAAGCATAGTTTTGAAATAAGTCTCAAGCAATTAAAGTGGATTTTTCAAGAACCTAATTAATCTTGTTTGATAACGAATCCGGCAAAATAGAATTTTGTAAAAATAAGAAAGAAATTGAAAAATGATGAAAACTACACAATGTTATCGGAGTGTTGGAAGTTTCGGATTGCATATCGATATGTTACGAGTAAGCTACTTTTGTGCGCATGAGAATCCTAATATGACAGATGACAGACAGAAAAACAAAGCGTACATGGAAACGGCTAGTCGTGAGTGGCCGACCAGAGGGAGGCCGACGAGCGACTAGTCGTTGATTTAAAAACTTTATCATAAGTGCATTAAGTGAGATTTGAAATGTCTTAATAGATTCTCAAATAACTCGATTCTTGAGCAAAAATAATTCTTTATTAGACATTTTATGTAACAGAGTATATTCAGTGAAGGAGTTGGGAATACTAAGTGTTATTTGCTTATTTTAGCGTAAGCTGAAATAGATATGAATTCGTGTCGTCCTAAAACTTTAAGCTGTCCGGAATTCTCAAGTTTGAAAAAAGATATTTTTTCACGGAATTGTGGTTTGAAGTAATCGTCACCTGGTCATGCTATTGAACTTGATGAACAAACTGAAACATCTGAGCCGTATCTAATTCCGTTTTCTTAAGAAAACAGTCGTATAGCGATAAATATTGCACTTAAAAAGACATGAATGTTTGTCTCTTCGTTTTGTTGAAACAAGTCAGAGTTTAGGATTAGAAAATATGACGACCCAAACCAGTGAATATGGTCAGATATCCGTATTAGACATGATCAATCACCACACGAAGACAATAAACTCGATTTTGAGATTTCCTTGTCGTTTATATATGAATCTATATAGGGATATTTCTATAAAACGATCATCGCTAGAGTGAATATTTTATTTCGTAGCTTTTATGCAATCAAAAGGAAAAGATATCAGATGATCCAAAAGAAAACTTTTTTGACTGATAATCACACTGAATTTTCTTTCAGAAAAGGGTCAGCGAATCCGTAGGATGAGCGCTACTTGTTAGATAATGATTTTCTTAACATTTAAACATTAAAAAGTGCTATTTCAGATAAAGTTTTATTTATAAAAATATATTTGTTGCTAAATAATCATCCAAAAAATTCTACACGTAAAAAAAGTCTCTCCTTTTCAAAATATTCACTTCACAAAAAAAATTTTCTTTTATAGTTTCAATAGCTATCGAGAAGATTAAATAGCTAAAGACAAGATTAAATAGCCATATAAAGTTTAAATAGCTATGTAGAAGATTAAATAGACATAGAAAGTTTAAATAGCTATAGAACAATTTAAATAGCTACAGAAAGATTAAATAGCCATAGAAAGTTTAAATAGCTATATAGAAGATTAAATAGCTACAGAAAGTTTAAATAGCTATGGAGAAGATTAAATAGCTAGAGAAAGATTAAATAGCTATAGAACAATTTAAATAGCTACAGAAAGATTAAATAGCACTACTACTGTTATAATACATATACACATTTATAAAGAAAAAAATTGTATCTCTTTTGAGAATGAACCAAGGGGGAAAAAGCGCGACTTCAGTACTTCGAAGTACGAGTGAAGTACGAATGAAGTACGAGTGACGTACGAGTGAAGTACGATGAAGTACGAGTGAAGTACGAGTGAAGTACGATGAAGTACGAGTGAAGTACGAGTGAAGTACGATGAAGTACGAGTGAAGTAACAGTGAAGTACGCGTGAAGTAACAGTGAAGTACGGTGAAGTAGAGGGTGTATGTTAAGGTTAATTTAGAACTAACGTTAACTAAAACCGTTAATCGTTAATATTAACCATTAACGGTTTCGCTAAAAATGATAATTCGTTAATATTAATGTTAACGGTTGTTAGTTAACCGTTAATTTATAGTTGATTAACTAATTAACGTATAAACAACAATCATGTGTCGCTTAATTTCGCATTTTTTCATGGAAAAATCAACATTCACACTAGGGTTGGCACTTTACCTTTACTTTTTGGAAAAAGTGAATCAGTAAAATAAATATTTTATTTACTATTTGCTTTTGTAGATCCCAAACGGAAACTACATGAGAGCACCCTCCAGTCCTTAAAGGCTACTTTGTGGAGGTAGCCTTAGGTCTCCAAGGACTACTACATAGGGGTACCCATAGGTCCTCAAGGGTTACTCTATAGGGATACCATTAGGCCCTCAAAGGCTATTATAAAAGAGTACCCATGGGTCATCAAGGACTACTATATGGGGGCAGCTTTAGGTCCTCAAGGGCTATTATATAAGGGTATCCATAGGTCTTCAAGAGTTACTGTATAGGAATACCCGTAGGTCCTCAGGGGCTCTTATATAAGGATATCCATAGGTCTTCAAGAGTTACTGTATAGGAGT
>JAJEKB010012601.1:0-12445 GCA_022393335.1 Macrotrachela quadricornifera
CTCTTTTTGCAAGTTAGTCTGACTGAGGTCTTTACATGGGCAAAATTTCATGTCAGAATTCGAAAATATGATTGTGCTGGAAAAGTAGGGTCTTATAGAGTAAAATCACTAAAACCTCGATAACTTGCTAGGAACCAGCCAGAGGCCCGAACTTTTTTCACCATAGACATAGCTCACTATGGGCTACACGATGCACAAAATCCAGACTGAAAAGTGCTCTGGCACCTGGGACGGTTCCCTTGCCAGTGTATTTTTATTGATAATCGAGGTTGTTTGAGAGTTTTAGACAGTTCGTATGATTTTTCTTAGCTTTTCTAGTGATTACCACTTACCACTTAATAATAACGGTAAGGAGAATATAACACCAATCACGCCCAGAGCTTTCCTATGGCAAAATGAAACTCCAAATCGTCATTTTTCCTATGGACCATATAGGTAACTTCGCGAAGGACTGTTTTTAGCATATTGGTGAGATTATAATGGATTTATGCCACTTGCCCGCAAAAAATATGCTCACAAGACACTTTCCCGTACGATGCGTGCCCACACCTTCATCCTCAATATTGTCCATTGCTGGCTCGTATCGCACGGACAATTGTCTAGCAAGCAAGCAACCGTAGCCGGTTTAACACAACTTCCTGGCGTGTATGTCTTCAAATAGGTAAAATATCGATATGAATATTGTACACAAGTAATGTTGTGCTTTTATTCCTTTCGTTTAGTTTCATATTTAAAATTCGAACAAATTTATTCGTCAAACCTCTTCAATCACTACGTGAAATAATAATAAGTTTTTAATACTTGAAGATCTTTTGTTTTCGTGATTAACTAACTTTATGCAATTTCATTCGTCTGGCGTTTATAACTTCGCAAAAATGTCAGAAATAGTGTGTGTGAAGAATGAAAGCTTTATTCCATAACCGAACCAAAACCAAACAAAAAAGAGTGTAAGCACACCACCGAAAATACACACAAGAACAGAGCAATATATATTTACCGCTGCCAACGCCTTTTCTGATGTATTCATGCGTTCCAACACATCCTCACTGACTCAGAGCAACAAACAAAGGAAGAGGAGCAAAAGGAATGGAGGAGGAACAAAAGAAATCGAAGAGGAGCAAGAAGACAAGTAAGAGGAATGTGAATGGAAACAAACAAACATGAGAGAGAAAAGAATGTATCATGTGCAGAGCACATGACACCTCCCCCCTCCAAACAAGCGGTTAACATATATATGAAAGCAAAATAAAAAAATGACGTAACACTGAACAAAATAACGCCAGAAAAATAAAAGTTGTATCAAGAACATGTATACCAGGAATGAATTGGATGATTAAATTTTCAGCAGATGAAATGGAGCAGTGAAACCAAGGGAGAAGAAATAAAACTTGCAAATTTAAGACTTTCGAGTTGTCACGACCCGTTGCTAGTGAAGAAGACTAGTACGGTTGACGTTCAACGAGAACGATACAGGCTGCCACAACCTATATCTGTTGTTTGGGTGGGTGATGTGCGTCTTTCTTGTGTACGGCTGCATTGAGTTAAGCATGAGGGAGTGAATTGAGAAGAACACAACAGGGTTTGAACAAGATAAGCCGTGTTGAGTGATTCGATCTGCTGCTCAGTGGTTACAGCAGACCGGCCAGTGCACCATTGTGAAGAATGAAAGCTTTATTCCATAACCGAACCAAAACCAAACAAAAAAGAGTGTAAGCACACCACCGAAAATACACACAAGAACAGAGCAATATATATTTACCGCTGCCAACGCCTTTTCTGATGTATTCATGCGTTCCAACACATCCTCACTGACTCAGAGCAACAAACAAAGGAAGAGGAGCAAAAGGAATGGAGGAGGAACAAAAGAAATCGAAGAGGAGCAAGAAGACAAGTAAGAGGAATGTGAATGGAAACAAACAAACATGAGAGAGAAAAGAATGTATCATGTGCAGAGCACATGACAGTGTGAATTTCTTTGATTCTTTTTTCTCGATTTTACGAGCATAGAAGCTAATTCTTTTGATGCTAAACTAATCTGAATATCATTATATGCATCGAAAATTGTACCTTGAAATACAACGCTACGTTACCTGATTTCATAGTATCGCCAAATAATGTTAACTTCACGATGTGGTATGCTTACAACATATACACAGCTTGTTAATTTGTTAGGAAAGAGATAAAATCATTGAAGCATGAATATATAACCAAAGAACAGAAAAAAAAAGCTCTGCGCTTTTCTCTCCCAACTCATAATTCACAGTAGGACGCTATTCGAGTGTAAATAAAAATATATTTTATCATATATGAGTCATTTCATATAGGTGGCAACCGTCATAAAACACAACATAAAATATATGGTATATGATAGAGTCTTATTAATTCTAGAATAATAAGTTTTTTTTAAAATATCAAATCATCGATTTTTAATAAACTTTTCTATAAAAAGTAGTAAAAATCAGTATTTCTAAAAAGCTATTTTTATAAGTTGTATCTGTCGAGAATAAATTGCGGAAGTAGACTAGCACCTTTATTAATTCTATATACCAATTCTTATTGCAAATATAATTAGACGATCTTTAGTCAAACACATGCTCAGATTTTTCAAAGGATAAACTATGATTTGAGAGATCATAGATGGCATTATACGAATTAAGAAAATCATAGTTTGGCTCTGGGGAATTTGAACATACCATTAAAGAGTACTCGTCGAGTTGCGGTTGGAACAGACTTCTGGCCGAATCGGCACTGAAATTACTGGATCGGCTGCTAAAATTTCAACAGAAAATATCAATATTTGAGGTTTCTGAAGCTGTCGTTAGGGCTATCAGAAATTTGATTTCACCATTGAACAGAACGTATCGAATTGTATTTGAAACAACTATTGCAACGGTTAAAATAGTTTCTCTGTGAACCACCGCTGAGATTGTTGGAATCGACTGCTAAGTTCATTCACGTCGGTTCGTCTAGATGCCTGTGCCAAATGTCCCATTCTTAGGCAAAATACAATTCGATGAACTTTATCCAGTTGTGTGTTCAGATTTCCCAAACTCTGAATTATGGTTTTCACATTATCTGCAGCGCCATCTATAATTCCAAGAAACTCACTTTAGACTTTGGAATATCTAAGTCTATCAATGGATAGTTTTTGTCGAGTTGTACTTGTGACAACAATGGGACGTTTGGCACACACTTCTATATAAATTGAATGCTAACTTCACTTACATTTTAGGTGTTGATATTTACAAGTTCGAAATTATGACTAAGGTGTAGAATATGATAAAAATCAGTATGGAATCTAGACGAATGGTTGAGAAGAAAGAATATGTTCAGAGGCAAAATAAGAGATATAAATGGATGAAAATCCTCATTCCAGAATCATGAAGGGCGATAGCATTCGAAGTTTAACTTTTTAAGCAGAAACGTGTTTATAGAACACTTTTTGGTTCTATTGCTTAGTTGTGATTCATAGAAGTTATTCCGAAAACTTTGAGACATCATTATACGAAATAAATACATTTATATATTTGTTAATTATGCCTACGCGCGCAATGAAAAGTCACTGGTCATATAAGTGTCTCTAACAGCAACTCCAGAAAGACACGATTACAACAGGAATACAACACACTCATGGTGTCCTTAGAAAATAGTATAAGATATTTTTTCATTCAAGTATTATTATTATTATTAGATAAAATAAGTCATTCAGTCATAAAAAATGATCTGAACATCGAAATCATTAACATGTTAGCTGTCAAATGTACTAGTACACAGACATTTTCGGCTAGCGGTAACGTCCATTATAATGACTATAACAGATCATTCAAACATTCAAATGATATTATGAAACAACTGATGTAAGAGCTTATTTACAGAAAAAATAAGTATTAGAACAGTTGTTGAATAAAAGGAGTGGGTCGATAAGTAATGAGGTGAACGCACATAGAACGCATAATCAGTTTCGCATGAAACTTTCAGCAATTATAGAGTCCATAGGTAGTAGTCACTTCTATTATGGATGTTACTTTATATTTACTTTATGAAATAAAGATAAAATAAATAATAATGAAATTTTTTTTTCTATAAAAATCTAATATTTTATTGTTTCCAGATAGCTCACAAAAACTAATAGCATCATAGGTGCGAAAAAGAATATAGACAAGATTTGTAGCATAAATCGCTTCATATGTCATCCTTGTTTCTTAACAATATTTCATGTTGAAGTGTTGATGGTGGTACGAGAGAACTCTTATTAATATATTCTGCTCTTATATTAGGTAGTTACTTATTTACCTGCTACAGAAAAAAAATTTTCTTTATTCTTTAATCTATCTTTTTTTTGTAAGTATAAAGATTTTAACATAACCTCACAATATTATCCCTAAATTATGCAATTTTCGCACAAAAAGCCTTATACAGTAGTTCAAGCCGTTCTCTATTATAAGAAATCCTAGACCTAACTTTGTTATAATCAAAATGATGGGCGCAAAAAGTTCTACAAATTCTCCAATTTTGAGCTAATTTAAAGGTATTAACTGTGAACATGGTAGGATTCCCATCAGACCTCGAAACGGGCTACCCGACCCGATAGCCTGGCCCGGCCCAAAGAGAGTTTTAGGACGGATTAGACGGGGATCATCGTGCTAGACCGATGTATCGGGCGGGCCCGTATTTCTTTTGGGCCTCCCGGCCCGTAGTTTGACGCAAATTTTTCTATTAGCATATACGGATGTCGCTAGCTATTAGAATAAATGTTTTATATTATAGATATACATTAGGTTGAATTATAATTGGTTTAGTTATTAAGCCAATCGCTTTGCGATGTACTTAGAATATTTATTTGTATTTGTATTTTGGTTTCAATTCTATTAAATAAATTTTTTATCAGTAACTCGTTTATTATTATGTTCTTGTTTCAATTCAATTAATTTAATTTATACATTGATAATTAGTTTATCAATATATTGTTATTTCTATTGGATTGAATGAATTTATTTTTGGCCAACAATCCGTTTATCATTAAATTGCTCTTTCAATTTAAACAAGTTGAATTATTTTTGTTCAACATTTCAATTATTATTATATTATTGCTATATACATCATGTCTGATTTTGAATCTGACATGGAAAATAAATCTTCATCAACACCACAAACATCAAATACTAGTCCATGTAGTTCTTCAAATTTAAACAAGGAATGTTATCAAGCTCAACAAATTGAAAAATTGCTAAAAAATGTCTACTGACCAAGAACAGTATATTATTAATAAAAATTTATCATCATTTATTAAATCTGATGTTAGGAATAAATTTGGATTTCCTGCTAAATCCCGACCTGATGATACATATGAAGTTATTTCCGGCTTTGTTAGTTGTTTTGATTGTTTTAAAACTCTTCTATATGATAGTAGTACCAAATATATGATTTGACATAAATATTTAATTCCTTCTGCAGCTCGTACACAGCAAGTGGTACATCAAGGATGAACGGACAAATATTTACATAGAAAATCTGTTATTCAAAAACAGGATAAGGATAAAATGAAGGAGAAATTTGTTATTTGGTCTTGTTTATCAATATGACCTTCTGATATCATAGAAGAACCAGGATTTCTTGATATTCTTTATGAAGCAATTTGTATAGGTAAGTAAACATTCTGTTTTACATTAAGAATATAGAATTTTTCAATAGGTCAAAAATATAGTGGTCCTGTAAGTGCAGAAGAACTGATGGTGCCAGCTAAAACAGTGGGCAACAATGTAGCAGTGTTTACTGAACAATATCGACATTTTTTGAAACCAGTCTAGAAAAAACAAGCTGATGATGGTTGTCTATGAATTGCACCTAATTTAAGAACAGATAAACATGGTAAAATTGCATATATTGGTATAACGTGCACATTTGTTAATAGTCAAATTAATCTTGAAACTATTGATTTGTGTTGTGCCGAATATCATAAATATGGCAAAACCGGAACAAGTGTATTTTTAGTAAGTCAATTCTTTCTAATTATGTCTCTAATATATCGTTTTATTGTGATATATCTAGGCTACTCGTAAACAATTGAAGTTGTCCGATCTTGATTTTTATTTCGACAATAAAAGTTATTGCTCATTTCTGATACAGGTTCGAACATTAAGAAGGCACTTTAAGGTCAAGATGTTTTGTTTTGTTATTGTCATCGCATGAATAATATTGTTCAAAAAACGTTGTATCAAGTTAAAACAACAACAACTGCATCAAAAAAGTGTCGTATTAAAACATCTGATTCATCTGATGAAGAAAATAGTTCAGATGATGAAGTGTATAAAAAAACCTTCACTATCAAAACAACCAGAAACAACAACAACTTTTTCACCATTACCAGATAAACCAAAAGAATTACTCGATATGATTTCGGCGTCAAAATCAATCGTAAAATACATTAAATTAGTTAGGAATATTTTTTTTATGAAATATTAAGTTATAAATCGTTTTTTAGACTGGTATCAACTATGAAATCAAGCAAAATCATGGTGTTGCTTTACAGCAATCGAGTGTTATCAGAGGGATTTCGTTATCATCACTTTCACAATCGAATGAAGCATCGCTTGAATATGTTTGATCGATTCTATCAACAGAAACAACTGCTGAACAACAAAAATTAAATATTAATAAAATAAATGTTTATGGATTAAGAGATTTAGTGATCTTATTGAAAACATTTGAAAATGTGATTACGTTGATTCAACAAGGTGATTGTCCAACTTTCCACATGGTTTATGTTCAAATTGAACAAACTAAAATTACATTTATCAGGTGAAGATGTTGATTCTAATGGAGAACAGATAATTATCGACTATACACATAAAGGTACTGAAAGTTTCTTAAAATTCATTGAGAAATACGCTTCAAATTTATTTTTAAATACTGATTTTTTTCGTAAACGTTAAAAACAATTGTTGATAGTCATGTTTCAATTGGACAAAAAACATTTAGCCGGTACTTTACCACATCCACTTTATAGAAAATTGATTTTCGTGAATGATTACCAAAGAAGTAAAACTCATATTTATGTACGTCAATTATTAACAGAACTATATGGTTATAGAATATATCAACAAGTGAATCATTCCTTATCTACAATTGGTGAGCCGATAAAGAAAAAACATCAAGCTATTGAAGATCAATTCAGTGACCTGGGCGATGATGATGATCAAAATTTTGTATCAACCGGTACAGCAATAAATCAAACAATTGATGAATTAAACAAATATTTAAAAATGCCAGTGGATGATCAATTTAAAATATCAAATCCATTAAGTTTCTGGCAGCACATCAAGACAAACATCCTTATTCAGCTTAATTGCCTAGACGATTATATTCGAATCCAGTAACATCGACATGTGCTGAAAGACGATTTAGTGCTGGTGGTCTTTTAATTAATGAAAGACGATCATCATTAAATCCTGACACTGTTGAAAATGTATTATTTGTTCGGTCAATTCAAAAAGCACTTAAGAACAATTCCAATCTGTTTTCTGTGTGAAAACAATAATTTTCTGTACCCTTCTGTTTTTACTTATATATATTGTTCTTTTTGTTGTTACTTAAATATGTTATCCAATAAAATTTTTCATCATAAATCGATGATTAGAATAATTTTATCCTTTCCAAAATGTTTATAATGATTCGCAATATTTTAGCTAAATGATTCTTTTTTCTTGGATAAAATTATGTGAATCAAAAAATTGTTTCTAGTTAACGCTGAGTCAGGCCAAGAGGGCAATGAAAATGACTTGGGTGGACGGGATCGAGTCGGGCCATAAGAAAATGGCCCGATTTCGAGGTTTGATTCCCACAGAATCATCCAGATACTTTCTCAATCCTTTGTCTACATATTTGATTTCTTGCCATCATTCTTGAGACATCATATGGTTTTGAATCAATATAAAATGACTTGACTTTTTTTATTACACGATGAGTTTTAACTGATTCTTTTGGTGATCGTCTTACTTTTATTGAACGTATAATTTTTGCATCATCTTTTTCTTTCTTTCTCTAAGAGATGATCTGCGTTTGATATCGCAACCACAAAGTTCCTGTGATCTCCATTTAACAAGTGATGACTGATTTCGAATGCCAAGCAGCTTGTGAGCTTGGCGTGTTTCAACAGATATAGTACGGTCATTTTTACCATGATCAAAGTTGAAACCATAAACCAATTCAACACTTGACGTTTCAGATCAGTATCATATGTTTTTAATAGACAACTGAATATACTATTCATAGGCGGCGGAGCCTGTAGCCTGAGTAAGGCTCGAGCCTTACCCGAATTAGGTCGGGTAGGGCTGAGCCTTACCTGAATAAGAGATTTGATGCGTAAACTCATTGAGATTCAGCTTTATTGTCAAGAAAAATCTTCTTTAAACACAAAGATTGGTTCTTTTTGCATGTTTGTATCTATTTTCGAATGTAAAAAAAACTAAAAAATTGAGATGACAGCGAAGCTGATTGACTATGTCATTGTGATTCTAGGTGACATTTTTTATTTTACTTACACTAAATGGTACATAAACTAAACTAATTGTAAGATTTTATGATTAAAAGATGACAGAACAGAACTAGATAGATCTGACCAGATTTATTCTCTTTTGTGATATAATCAAATAGTTGATTTTATTGATTGAAATATGTTTGTAATGCTTAAAACTTTAACAAAATTTGTTTGAGAAAAATGTTAAATCAATATAGTCTGAAAAAAAATTATTTTTATACACATTTAAACTTTAAGCTCTCCTATTTTCTATATGTATTCAACATTATACGTCTGTTGAAATGAAAGAAGGTTACGACAATGCTCTTATTGTTTCTCTGATAGAAATGTGATCCAAATTAATATAAATATATGCATCGGAAAAAACTACTTTCTTTCGAGTATAGTATGGATACCAATATTTTAAATTCTAATCTATGAATAACAATGAAACGATCTGCTGGATCAATCCTTAAATATTTTACGAAAAAATCAAAACACCAAGTATCATCTGTTTCTACACAAAATTCTACAGAAGAAGTTGCCTTAGTTGATCTTATTGATATCCCAACATGTTCAAGTAGTGATCCTGAACACCAATCTCGATCTCGCTGTAGTTCTGATAAATCGTCATCTACAAATACTATCGAATCATCTTTACAATTAATGAACTCATTCTTGTCATATTCATCTGTTCAAAATGTACCACTTATTTCGAAATGTGAGCTTCACTGTTGTAGTTCCTCAGCATCATACCATCCTGTAGAAGATGATGAACTAATTTCGATCCTAATAGATAAACGCTCATGTCAGAAAAAGTGCTTTTTTGATTATCCATCACTGGTTGACCGACGTTTCCGCCCACGACATTTCCGCGCAAATGAATTTTTTCTCTGCTGTTTATGTTAAACTAAT
Organism: Macrotrachela quadricornifera; assembly: GCA_022393335.1. Lineage (NCBI taxonomy): Eukaryota > Metazoa > Rotifera > Eurotatoria > Philodinida > Philodinidae > Macrotrachela > Macrotrachela quadricornifera. The sequence continues at coordinate 9,431 of JAJEKB010012601.1, forward strand.
GCCAAAGGAATTACCTGGATTGCCACAGGAATCATCTGGAATGTTACGGAAATCGCCTACGGTGCTACAGGGATCATCTATGATACTGGCTGGATCGCCTGAGATGCTAGAGAGATCACCTGGAACACTACAGGGACCACATGGGATGCTGGAAGGATCATCTGGAATGCTACATATATCGCCCGAGATACTAGAGGTATTGCTCTGGATGCTAGAATCGTCGCACGAGATACTAGACGCATCGCCTGGAATGCTAGATGGATCACGTGAGTTTATGGAGGGATCATCTAGGATTCTACAAACGTCACCAATGGATGTGTTTAGATTCATAGGTGATGCCTCTAGCATCTCAGGCGATCCATCCAGTATCACAGATGATCCCTGTAGCATCATAGATTATTTCCGTGATATTCCAGATGATTCCTCTAGCAATATCTCCACATAAACAGAAGAGAAAAAATTTGCGCGGAAATGTCATACGCGGTAGTGTTGTTGCGCAGAAGTGTCATGCGCGGAAACGTCGTGCCTACGTCTATGACTAACGTTCTGTAAAATGAGTTTCATTTAAAAAACCAAAATGCAGTCTTAATTCAAAACATGATTTTAAACTGATTTCTTATCGTTCCAGGCTCGAAAAAAGTATTTTGTTATTCATGTCGTACAATATTTGAGAGCAAAGTTCATCCAAATACAACAAAACTACGTCCCACCCATAAAAATAATGTTAGTAAACAAATGCGTGAACAGTTACATAAACTAATAAAACTTTATCTAACGAGTCGACCATGACTTGACCATTGTTTATTGACACATATTTATAAAGAAAAATTTGATAAAATTAATCCAGATGAAATAATGGCAAAATTCATATCATTAAATGAAAAAAGACAATGTTTTTTAGATAGACAGTCTAATGCGAAATAAATAATTCTTATATTTTTTGAAAATTTATGTTTCTATAAAGATTGAGAACTCCTTTGATGAAGAACGTAGCAAAACAGTACACAATTTCTGACAATCACAACACGAACAAATAGTTCAAATGGGCTTATTAAAAATGTTCTCAATTCTGTAATGAAATGGTGAAAAAAAGTTTGGTTAAGATAGCAAATAAGTTTTAACTGAGCCTTACCCCACTTGAAAACGTTCTGCCGCCCCTGATACTATTATATAAATGTGTGAATGGCTATTAGAAATAATCGGACTGTAGAAAAACACAAGAAACTAAAAGCATGATTTATTTTTGCAAAATACTGCATCTTCTACCTCAATATAAACAAACACGTTTTCTCTCTTTTACTATGCTCGGTAGATGAGTTTTATATCATTCGATACAGAATGAAATTCTGCATTAAATATACATATTTGGATTTACCAGAAATACTTGAATGAGTCGTGAGGATCCTTTTTTTTCCTTAGGATTAGATTATGCTGATGTTGGGACTCTATTATTGAGCAAATATATTCTTTCATAAATATTGGGTTGGCAAGAAAATTTTTGCGTTTTTTTTTAAGATTTCATTTTATTTTTTAGTTACAAAATTATAACTTCGTTTCAACAGTGTACGCTTCATTACTATATATGGCTCGTCGTCAACATTCTGAAAGAAAAAAGGAACCTCCGTTCGTAGAACTCCTGAGACTTTTGGCTGAAAAACTTGCTAAAGTTCATTCAGGGATGGCGTTCGTCGCCGAAGTGTTTTTCGCCAAAACTACTGGCAAGAGAATGGAACAAATGGTAGTTAGTGAGAGCCAAGTCTGGAGAATACACTGAATGTCCAAGTACAATCCGTCTGAGCTCCAGTTATTTTTCATACGTTGACTTTGCAGTGTGAGATTTGGCATTATCATGTAAACGTAAATCTTATCCTGTTTTCTTCGGAGTTTCGCTATAACTCCGTCCAATTACTAACAGTAGAGATCAGCAGTACTAGTGCTATCAGTTGTAAGAAGCTTCCAGTGAACCACGCCTCTTATGTCCAACCAAATTCTCAACATAACCATTTTTGAGTAAAGTTTTTTTTTAACGTTACTGATCACAACTACTGAAGTATCTAATATCCATATGTCCATGTCTTGCCTAATTCTCTCAGATGTTTTTCTCCTGCAGTATGAGAGCATTGAAGCCACTATCCTAGATAGCATGTAGTTTATCTTGGCTCTTCTTCAATAGGCTGCTTTAATGCGCAGATGATCACCTCGGCTGGGGGTGCAACATTGACGATAACCGGCCTAATCGTTAACTGTTCCATCGGAAATCGGTATGAACCGGTTATTGTTCCACTTGTATAGTAGTTTATGTCTAATAGTAAGTTTTGAATAAAGCAGGTATTCATAATCTCTTACAGTCTTATTTACATGTAAGGGTACCTAGTCTACCTCAAATTCTATCTATAAGGGATACGTAAGAAATCTCAGGTCCTATATAGAGAAGCATAACTAACGTCTCCAAAAGTCCTACATTGAGCAGGCACATTGTTATAGGAACCAACCAGTTGGACGACACATCTACGACTAGAAAGTATATAAAGCTAGATTTTCTAAATAGATAGTTCCATGGGTATTCAACCGTAAAAACACAAAGATCTCAGAAAATATTTAGATGCATCACAATTTGTAGAGCTTTTTCGCTGATAGGGGTAGCACTTTATCTTTACTTTAAAAGTTAAAGCTAAAGCGATATTTTAAACATTCCCAGTTTAAGTTAAAGTAACGTACTTTCAAACTTTAACTTGAAAAATCAAAGTTAAAGTAGACTAATTTTCCAGATTTCTCTGCTATTGTTAGAACAAAACACGATGTTGTTCGAACTGTATGAAAGAGGGCTCCTCCAAACCCCCTGGTCAACCCGAACAACATTATATTTTGTCCTGATAATAGTGAAGAAAATTCTTCCTAAAATCTGCTTGATCGAGACGAAAAAGCTCCCAGCCAATCAGATTTTATGAAAGGTTGTCTTCGCTAAGGGCGTGGATTTATTGTTATTGTTATTAATAACAGATCAATAAAAAGTAA
>JAJEKB010012615.1:0-14729 GCA_022393335.1 Macrotrachela quadricornifera
ACTCCACTATTATAAGGACAAAACACGGTGTTGTCCGAGCCATGTAATAGAGCATCCTTACAAACTCCATAATTGCCCCGAACAACACTTTATTTTGTCTTGTCAATAATAGAAAAAATCTTCTTTGATTCATTTTTATGCCTAAATTTCATATATCTTGAACTTTAAATATTTCCTTATAGGCAAGCCAAGGGCAGCTAATAACGGGTGTGCCGTAAAGAATAACCCTCAGTATTTTCGATTTTCTCACCTCTAATTGAGATTAGAGAAAAATTTTTTTTAGAAAAATTCCTCGCCAAATTCTCTACAAAACGTAGATGTTTTTATTATGTTAAATAATCTTAATTATGTTGTGACATGCGACACAATCGATTGGTCCAAGAAGCACAGCTTTTAAACACAACATTTTTTCGAATTCATTTTACAGTACATTTTAATTCTTCGATCATTGTTGCATTGAATACCACACTATTCAAAAAACAAAATATACTACAAAATACAGCGTGGAAAGCTTTACAATTTACAAACTAACGTTCATTTCAATTATATAGTTTTTGTTTTGAAAAAACCAAAATTGTGTGACCAAGATTTGTCGCTGCGAAAACCAAACACACAGGATTTACAGTTTGATTGAACATAAGAAGCACAAAAAAGAAATAAACTATTCTTTACAAACTGTAGAGCTTTTCATGCTGCATCTTGTGGTATATTTTGTTGTTTTTTAAACAAAACACATTAGGTGATAAAAAGATACAATAAGAAAAAAGAATTCTCGTGCGTGTAAAAAATGATATTTTCACGATGGCACAAATCAATAGCACAGAGTTTTGGTTTTTTTGAATACAAAAAGTATATAATTGAAATGAACTTTAGTTTGTAGATTGTAGAGTTTTACACGCTGCATCTTGTAGTATATTTTGTTTTTTGAATTGAGTGGCATTCAAAGCAACAATGATCGAAGAATTAAAATGTTGTCTTTGAAAGTTATGCTTCTTGCACTAATCGATTGTATCGCATGTCACAACATAATTAAGATTATTTAACATAATAAAAACACAAGTAACGTTCATCGACTATCGATTCACTTGGCCCTAGACTGACACAATAGGGATGTCGATAAACCTGCTCACAGATGTCAACGGAGATTCAATATTGCAACAGTTATGAAACAGATCATAAAGTTCACCGCGCCATTATGGTTTAAATCAATCCACTAGTACTGGTTAAAAATGACGATCATTGTTTAATTATTTATTCTGATTAATTTATTATTCAATTGTGTAACAACAACTAGGTGCTTTGTCAATTAATTAGATTTTTACAGATGAGCTTGGACATAAAATTATGATAAGCAGAAATCACAAGTAACGTTCATCGACTGTCGATTCACTTGGCCCTAGACTGACACAACAGGGATATCGATATAATTTCTCATAGATGTGAACAGGGATTCAATATGTTTGGTTGCGTGTAACAGAATAACTTGGTTATAGTGCTGATCTAGTAACTATAGTTGCAACAATTGCACAGAATATCATAAAGATCACTGCATTATTATGATTTAAATTAATCCACCAGTACTGGTTAAAAATGACCATCATTGTTTTATTATTTGTTTTGACTGAATTGTTATTCAATGTTGTATCAATAAATAGGTGCTTTGTCAATAATTTAGAATTTTACGAGTGAGTTTGGACATCAAATTATCAAAAGCAGAAATCATATCCTTTAAATAATTTCATATGAATCTTTGTTTGAGTTTAAACTGCCTTTCTAAAAGCATTTTTCATATCCAAGCAGATCTAAAAAGGCCTTCAATAGGCACGGCGAGTGCTCGAGAATCATTTCGATCAAATTTTTTTGGTTCTGTTATAATGCGCATCTCTCGAAAAATCTAATCGTTGGTCATCTATACTGTCGATGCCCTCGATCTTGCCTATTCGATCAGTCGATTTTCTACGAGCGCTCGAATTTCAGCAAGCGTGAAAATATTCTGAAAGAATTGAAAAACTGTCTCTTCTTTTCACTCATCCGGCTTTCTTTCGAGCGCTCCGATTCTATCGAAATAGCGAGTAAACGGTGAAAGAAACACATCTAAGTGCACTATTCCATCACTCGTTTCTTTGTGTGCAATAGAAGCTTATTAAAATTGTCAAAGATCAGTTATAAAGATGTCGTTAGGAAAATCTTTGATGTTTGGATATGATCGCTGGTAATCTCAGAGTCAGATCTGCACTTGATTCTCTCATAAATTTTGAGCTATATAGGAAAGAAGCCTAATTAAATGGATTGAAAATCTTTGAACTTTTTTGCATTACTGTCTTAGAATTCGCTTCCATTTGAGATATCAATACCTTGGAAGTCAATTAATATTCGCTATTATCAATGATTGATCGGTCCAAAAAAAAATAATATTATACGGTTTCCAGAAAAAGAGTGTTCTCAGCGAGTTCTATAATTATTGATTATAGACAGATCTATATTAACTAATCTTTATTTTTTGTCATTAATCAATTCTTACCATTATTATATGAACATCTACTCTTCATGTCTCTTTCTCAAAGCAGTTCCACAATATTTTGTTAATGTTAAGTTATTAATGTTGAGTTGCAAAAAATATTCTAGAAAATAATGATTGTCATCTGACTAAATGAGAATATGAGAAAGAAGTTATATTCATGAAAAGCAAGACTCAAAACATAAAGAAAAACAAAAGAAATATCGCGTAGTGGCTATATTGATAAAACATTTTTCTATAGTTAGAAGATCAAGATATGTTTAGATCAACTCGTCAATGCATGGTTAATAATCGTAAGCACATATGTTCGAATCTAATTCTCCTTCTATTCTGAATATATGTTTGATAGGCATCGATGGCTCGACATATAGCCGTGCATATGCCAAAATTTTTTCTTTCTAACCTTTTCCCGAGCCCTCGAAGAACGTTTCGATGGGTTCTCGGATGCCCATCGAACGCTCAAATCGAGTCTTCGAAGTGACATTTTTCGATGGATCGAGCACACGACGATGGATTATTCCATTTCGATAGGTATGAACCCATCCAAAAAAATTCCGAAATTTTCAAGGAAGAATTAAAATGAGCTATCCAAATGACCCATCTTCGCGTGGTCGATCCATCGGAAAATGTCACTCCTAACAGTCGATTTGAACGTTCAATGGGCATTGAAAATATAATTCGAGGCATCAAAATACCCATCGACAGTCAGGTTGGGTATTGATATCGATATCGATATCGATGCCCAATCGTGAGACAAAAAACTACTCAAATACGAAAACTCTTAGCATTCGATATTATTATTTGATATGTAGATGACCGTTTGGCTGCTACTCTTTTACATAAAACATTTCCATATTTTATCGTGAACTACAGTGACATTGTAAACAACAATGAGAACTTTGATAATTATATTATTTAAGTGCTATTTCTATTCGAAAAAACTTGGTCACATTATTCAAAGAATATGATTTTTATTTATTATAATTTTATGTTCACACTCGCTTATAAGATTCTAATTTATTAATAAAGCACCCAGCTATTGATGCAGCATTAAACAATAATCCAATCAAAATAAATAATTAAACAACGATCGTCATTTTTAATCAATACTGGTAGATTAATTTAAATCATAGTAATTAGTTGATTGTAATAGTCTTCTCCATATATATCTAAACAATATTCGAACCATAGTTTCCAATGGTCATTTGTGTCATACTTATTAAGTGGTCATTTGTACCATGGTAACCATGGTCATTTTGGCCGCGTTGCCGACAGACGAACAGACAGACCGACCGATAGATACAGGTGAATTTCGTTTTCTAGACGCTATCCTTTCATTCTAGGAAATAGGTATCTAGACTATACTTGTTATTTAGTCATCTTTACTAGGGTTACTATGAGCATTTTAATGAAATAGTCATTTTCACCATAGCTGTTATTTGGTCATTTGTACCATTAATACTATGGGCTTTTACGTTATAGTTACTGTGAGTACTTTAGCCATAGCTACTATAGTTTTAATTATTTGTACAACAGTTACTATGGACATTTGAACCGTAGTTATTAAATGGTCATTTGTGCTGTGGGGCGTTACGGACAGACAGACACAGGTGAATTTACGTTCTGCAGATCCTAGCCTTTCAGTCTAGGGAATATAAAGAAGAATGTCTGTCTGTTTGCCTGTTTGTCTGTCTGTTCGCTATGCATTCCGTTCCTGTAAAAGCTACGAGCACCAAACTTTCCATGGTGCATCCCCAGGTCCGAAGGAAGGTCTTAGCGCGATCACCCACCGAGGGTGTGAGTTTGGGGTGTGTGGGTGAAATCTCACCCAAATAGTATTTTCTTAAGTAACGCTACCAAACTTTCCGCGTTGCTTTTCTGAGTCCAGTTGAGGGCTGATAGAGTGTTGTTACCATTAATAGGAGTAAAATGAAGGTGTTTGGGTGAAATTTCAGCCATGTCATGTGGCAAGGAGATATGCATGAATTTTTCAGAAATTTAGCGAATTTGTTATGATTCTAAGAATTATCATTTTGTATCGATGGTTCTTTGGTCGAAATGTGAAAACCGAAGGTTTCTAATAGGTTAAAAGAGAAAAAAATGTATACAAGTGATTCCTTGATTCACAACCATAATGTATTCATTAGTTTTCTATGACTCGCAGAAGCAACGTATTCGTTGTTTTTTTGGACTCACAACGATTACGTATCTGTATATTTAAAGAAGAACGTTTGTCTGTTCGCTATGCAGTCAGTTCGTGTGATAGCTAGCGTCACAAAAGTTTTCACAATACTTCCTTAGCTTCTGAGGAAAGTCATCTTGAGATTGAAACCACCAAACGGGGTACGTGAAAGGGGCTGGGTGAAATTTCATCGCGATCAATACAGATCGAGATTCTGATGAGTCTCTTTGCTATGTATGTAGTCATTATGAGAGATAGCGTCACAGAACTATCTGCATCAGTTCCTTGAGTGCGCTAAGGAAAGTCGGCAGAGTCATTGGTGGTGAGAAAGGAAGGCGTGCCTAAAACTTCATCCAAATTGTAAGGGACTGTGATTTTATTCATTTTCTAATCAAATGAGGCAGTTCAATGCAATTTTGGGGAGTGGTCGTGTCCAAAGTGGATGCGAGTGAGGGTGTCAGCTTGAGCCCGATGAGAAGAGTCCCACTGAAGTTGCCTTAAGCATGGCAGGAAAAGTTCTGTGAAAGATACTCCACGCACGGTGAAAAATGTTCTGTGAAAGATACCTCACGCACGGTGGGAAATGCTCTGTGAAAAATACCCTACGCACGGCGGGAAAAGCTCTGTGAAAGATACCCCACGTACTACGGGAAAAGCTCTGTAGCAAAGATTCCAGGTACGATAAAAAAAAAGTCCTATGAAAGAGGTATCACGCACGGCGAGAAGAGTTCTATGGCGAATACCTAACGCAGAGCAGGAACAATCCTGTTAAAGATGCATGATGCATATCAGTAAAAGTCCTGCCATAGAGGTTTCTGGGGTGACGGGAAAATGTCTGCCGCAGATGGCTCAGCCAGCGGAGAATAGTCCTGTAGAAGACGTGTTATGTACAACAGAAAAACTCGGATGGAAGATGCAAAACTCTAACCATATTCTATTTTCATCGGGTATCTCCGCTAGTAATATATACAATATAATGATAATCCAACTAATTTAATGCATCCTAATACGTTTTCCTCGGAATAATGCGTGAAAATGTTCAATAATCGGCTGGTTTTCAGTGAATTTATCCGACATTTTACCATTATGTATAGACAATGCATTTTAATGCATAATACTTTCAAAATATAATGTAATAAAACGCATTAAAATTGTTAACTTTTTATTATACATTTTATTGCATTATATTCTGAGACTATCATGCACTAGAATGCATTGTCCACACATAACAGCAAAATGTCAGATAAATTCATTGAAAACTAGTCGATTACTGAACATTTTCATGCATTAGTCAGAGAAAAAACATATTAAAATGCATTAAATTGGTTGGATTATCATTATATTGTATATATTATAATGAAAAATAATGTCCATTATTTTACATTATCGGCTACATGGATACATATGCGTATATTAATTTAAAGCAGGATAATCAAAATTAATTTATTTGTATTGATTGTCTTTTATATGATCAACATCAACTATTTATTGTAAGCACAAATCAATATTTTACACGTGCATCTTTTGTAATGGTCGTATGTGATATTGATAAAACAAAAAACTTATATACATATCAATGAATATTATATCAACCAATTATGCACAAGAATTTTATTTTGCACCATCAAATTGAAATATTTCAAATATTTATTTTAATTTTATCTTCTATCAATCAAATGAAAATTTGATATAATTTAAAAATTATATTGAAAAATTATCATTTCACATTTCATTCGACTAGAAAAATCAAATCTTTTTTTTTTAGTTTTAGTTTTTATGATATGTACTAGAAAAATGGATATGATTTACTACTATTATGAACTGTGTCAAATAATTATTTTTGTTTCATTCGATATCATGAAAGGTAAATGTTTAAATATTGATTTTCATTCAAAATGAATCCAATGTTTGAATGAAAGACAGTGACAAGAAAAAAAAAACTATATCTAAATGATGTCATTCGATTCCGTACATTTGTTGTATGTTCTTGTTGGATTGATCAATGATTATGGTTGTATTCAAATTTTTTTTTCGTAAAATGTCGACGAGATGTTGTGCTGTGTATGTTATAGCACTAATTGGATTGTATTGTTTAGATTATAGTATAAATGGTTTCAAAAATGGAAAATCTGTTTCATGAATAATTTTACAAATAATATTTTCTATTGATAAAAGCCATTTATGAAATAAAGTTTAAGATTCAATATCATCATGCAAAAAAAATAGAACAATTTAAACCAATATAAGAGTTTTGAAAGTAATTAAGAAAAGCTGTAATTATATTAAGATCACTTTTCGGATTATTACAATGTCAATGAATTCTATGAGTTGGATTTAAATGTAATTTTAATTTACTGAATATTAAATTAAATAATTCTATACCACGACAATGTAAAACTACAGGAAAATTAAGTTGTGCTGCTAATTTTAATTGCATTTTAAACACAGTAAGTTGTAATTCGAGTGAGAAAGTACTTGTTGAATCAAGTCCACATTCACCAATTGCAATTTTTTCCGCAATAATAATATTACATTTATTCATGAAAATTTTTTCTAATTCTTTAATTAAATTTGATATATCTAATGGTAAATATTTGGGATGAATTCCAAAAGTAGTGAATATTTTAATATTTGGATGGTCCAGGTGATAATTAGTGAACCAACGATAATATTGATGTCTATTGTCAATAAATATCATTTTTCTTCCATTAGCAAATTGACTGTTTAAGTCATTTTTATTAAATTCATAACGAAAAAAAAGATCAATATGGCAATGTCCATCATACAATGGTAATCCTAATGGTAAATTATATTTAATCTTGCACGAGCATTTATTATAAAGACTATTTTCACAAATAGCATTCATTTTTAACAAAATAAGACTGAATGACGATAGAAAATCAAAGTCAATAATTTTATATATTCGTTCTATAATTACGGCCTGGCATGATATTAGTCAAACAATAAATAAAGTTAATTATGGTCAATCGTTCATTCGTTACACATTTAAATAATATACGATATTGCCAAAATTGGATAGTTACGGTCATATATATCTTTCTTTCACCTCTCTTTGCAGCGAATCCGTGTATCAATTATATTCAGTAAAAACGATTCCACTGAATTTGTACTAAGATTACATATATCATCTCAATTCTAGTTCTCTCCGCTGAACTATACACAATTATTTACTTTTCAGTCTATCATTTACCAACATAAAATTAGCAAATAAAATCTCCAGTCATGACTCAATCAATGAACATAAAGCAAATATAAGAAATCTTTCGCAGAACTCCAAATTAGTTGAACATATCTTGCAAGAGAAGCATAAATTCGATTTTTCAAATGTACAAACACTTGCATTAGAGTCAGATTGGAGACGGCGTATTATAAAAGAGAGTATTTTAACCAACCGAATGTTAGGTAATTCAATGAATGACATAAAACATACACTTCAAGTAGTTGTATAGCATTGATACAAAAGACAAAATAATAATAGTAATCAATAAAATCATGAATTTTTAATTATAATATATATTTTTTGCCCTCTTTTTTAAGAAATCCAGATATACATTTTTCTATTCTTTCTGACTTGTTATAAAAAGTTCATATTCATTTTAGATATACATCTGAAATAATAATATATAAAAAAGGTATACATATCTAATATTATTGGGAAGAGAAAATAAAGAAATCAAAAAGAATAAATAATTCACTTTATATCAATAATTAGTAGTTATGTTTAAACACTTAATTTTACTGGTATTGTAAGAACTGTTCCGCCCTACCAACAAGGCCGACATTCTTCACACTAGTATATTAAGTCGATAATCATTAACATACTACATTATAATTGTTTATCACAATCATCAATATCATATCATTAGAATTTGCTTATTCAGATAGAATAAATTTGATTTAATTTATGACTTATATATATTTTCTATGAACATGTATGATATAAAACTCATCATCAAAGATAAAGAATATATAATAAAATAGATATCACATATATTTATGTTATATTTTTAGCTTATTTCCTTTCTTTCATTCTCCTTTCAATTTTGAGTAGATTATCTTTTATACTGTCTCAAATCTAATCTATTTCATTATCACTTCTTTCTTCATCTACATATATCATTGGTCTGTCTAATAAAGGAAAAAACTTTGTTATGACAAAAGAACTTATGTATTACGTTCTAAATCTTCACTTTCTTTCTCATTATCTTCTTTAGCGTCTCTACTTCTCTCAAGACATCATTGATGCACTTAATAGTTCTTAATCTTAGCTCTTTTATTTTAATACTTAATATACAAAATAAAATAGACAAATTTGTTGTTTGCTACTTTTTATATGTGCATATGCTCAAGTTATAAGCTATATTATTTCATTAGAGGACTCTATAATAGATGTTCACTTTTTATTTCGATTAACTTATCAATTGTTATGAATCATTTCTTTATTACATTTATTATTATTGATATTCAATTGTAATAATATTTCTAGAAATATATGTTCATTCTCTATTCTTAATTTCATATATTATTAAAAATCAATTCTTTATCTCATCTCTTAATATAGATGAAATTTGTTCGTTGATTCCTTTTCTTATATATGCATAAAAATTTGAGATATAAGTTAGATTATTTCATCAGAAAACTTTATGATAGATGTTCACTTCCTACTTCTATTAACTTGTCTATTGTTATAGATCGATTCTTTATTGCATTTATTATTAATATTTAGTTGTAATATATTTCTATAAATATTGTTAAAAATCAATTCTTTATCCCATCTCTTAATGAGAATTGTTTATGTTAATATCTCTACAGATACACTCACAAAATGTTGTTTTTCATTTATTTATTGTTACGTCATTTCTTTATAATATCTATTATTGGTATTTTACTGTAACAATATTTTCGTAGATATATGTTCACTTACGTTCCTTTTTGGTTTGATGTATTGAAACACGTCATCTATGTATCTCACCTTTTACCAATATTTATTTGTAGAAATATTTGATAATATAGGATCATTTCATATAGTTGTTAATGCATTTATTGTTATACATCATTTCTATTTCACATTTGTTGTTGATACATTGTTGTATTAATATTTTTATAAATATATGTTAACTTTCGATCATTCTGAATTACTTATCTTATCTATTATTGTACATCATTCTTTCTTTATCGCATTACTTGTTAACATTTTATTGTAGTAATATCTCTACAGACATATGCTAACCTTCAGTTAATCTTAAATTATCTATTGTTATACATTATTTCTTTACTATATCTGTTGTTCTTGTATAGATTTGATATTTAAACTTTCTTTACTATATCTTTATGAACATTATTTTCCTTTAGTAATGTTTAAAATATACGATCACTATATTATGTCTATATCAAAAAAATAATGTATTTATATTTATGTTTAACAACAAGTGTATATATCTACATAACAAGTACATATGTCGTTGTCCAATATATCTTGTTGTTCTACTTGGTGTCTCAAGAAGAAGGTTGAAACTTTAACATCAACAAAAACACCTGTTGAAAAAAGGTGATACATTTGCTCATGTAATTGGTCTTCACAACTTCGTATAACTCCTGACGATGTGTACATGAATTGTATACAAAAGCTTGAGTCTTTTTTTTTTCTGTATGAAATAGAAATTATGATATTTGCTGCAGTTATCTCTTTCTTTTTAGCTTACCAAGAAAAACTTATGTCAATCTTGTTTGAAACACATGATATATTACTTTTTATATAGGAAAAGACTACTTTTTTTGTTGTAGTCAGAAGTAATTGGTTTATTAAGTGTTGATGAAGTTCGTTATTAAAAATAAAACCTTACCAGTCTGTTCTTTGAAATAGACAAAAGTTTTGGAGAAAAGTTCTATCACTAATGAAGTTGTATGCGTTCGTCAAGTATTCATGACTTGGATAAAGCTCTTCACGTTTCTTAGATGATTATAAGGTTTAACTGAGTTCAATTGAAAGTTTTTAAAAAAGACCAAGTCAGTTCAGTTTAGTATGAGGGTTGTTACATTCAGGTCCGACTCCGATTCAATTCCAAAAATATACGACTCGATCTCATTTCTGAAGTTTTACATCATTACTAACACTTTGCATTCTCCAATATATGTAGGAACGAAGTGAGCCCTGATGTATAAAAAAAAAGGAAAAAAGAAACTGGGCAGCATTGCTTTCATTTATATTAGCACAGCATACATTTCTGGAAGTTTTTTCGGTACCGATATCATTATATATCAGTAATCTTTGTCTGTCACTCATCCGCACTTACCATCTTTTTGGTATCTTCTCTGTTGATAACTTAGCATATATGCAGTCTCAATCTAGATGAACATATAACAGAGACAAGAGTTAGAACGAAAACATGTATTTTTCGAACGTTTTCGAGTAAAAGATGTTTCACCTGTACTTTAAAAAATGCATTAATACTTGATTTTATAAGGTCGAGTTAGATACTTTTACTTGATGCACTTGTGCTCGTCCTAGCTTCGGAGAACACAATATTTATCAATCCAAGAAGGACTGGTTACTTTTGATGAGTCAAGTATTTAGTTTCTTTAAATGTTTGTATTCCATCTAGATCAAATACACGATTTCCTTGATATACAAGAGGTGGATCGATCCAAAAAGACTGAAGTATTGGTGACTCTCGAAAAATATTGTTCATCAAAAAGTCGGGAGTGTCTGTATAAGTCGGTTTAGCAGCAATTTGATAGATCATCGCTTGGGCACTACATGCAGTGATCAAATAAGCATGAGCACAACGAGAAGATGAATTTTTATGAGTAGCCAATAATGGTTGTGCTACGTCAGAAATGAATTGAAACGAAGCATCGTGGAGATTAAAACACCCACCAAGAACCAACATAGGTTCTTGATTCACCCACTCGTCTTCCCTCATTTTTGTATTTCCTATTGAAATACATGTAGTATTGAATCGAAGAGCACCAGTGCGGATGGCTGTATAGATCACACGACTGAGTTTCTCTTTGAAGAATGGTACAAATAAAGGGTCGTCTTCGAGAATAAGAGCTAGACGCACTTGACGATTGACTATTTCGTGCCAGACGTCAACGTGCTTCATGATTATCGGACACTGATTTTTTCGGATTAGATCATCTAAACAAAAAAAAGCATAAAAAGCTTTTTCGTGGAAGACGAGAGTAGGACGCACTTGATACTATATTAAGTTTTCTATTCACCTCTGCTTGGTTCTCCTTCAAACTACATGTTGACTGATTCCATTTCCATCGCCAATCTATCGATTCTATTGGGATCGAATGCTGCCGGAAAGTTTTCTTCAACTGCTCATGCCGATCAATAAAATTCGAATCACTAATTACATAAATTTGCTCTATATAAGCCAATGCTGGTCGTTTCAACGATAATTCACCCAAACAAGTTTTAGCCAAAGTATTGAAAAAGTTTTTATTACGGCTGGACGCAGTATTCAGAGGAGGGTACCAAGGAGGTGGGTAGTAAGAATTATTGAGCTCTTCAGGCAAGGGAAATGTGAGCCATTGGTGGCCAATCTGCCCCTGTGAAAGTCCAGCAATCGAATAAAGGTCATATGCAACACCTTCAATATGATATACCTGACCCTCGGAAAAGTCAAGCTGAGAAAGTCTTAGTAGCGCTAATGAGCTGTTGACATAGGCTTTAGGATGATCTGTGATATGATGAGTCCAGATCCACACGTACAGCAAACCTAAAATGAAAATTTTCAAGCAGAGCTTGGATGAGAGCTTGAGGTAAAATTCAAATATTTCCATTATAATTCTTATATTATTCGAAAGAATTTCACACCTAGTAGTTTCATTTTATTTGTCTTATGTAGGACTGCAAAAACGTTTGTTTACACTTTTCTGATATGGGCTTCGTTCAATAGACAACTACATTTAAGTACAACGAGTATTTATATTTGTTGGTACTTATAATTTTAAGTACTATTTGCAACTTTTCCACTGTTCGTCAACAGATTAAGGATATTAGCCTACTCTCTAAAAAAAGGAATTTTGCAGAACCCTTCGAAAAGATTCTCTCGATTTCTAAAAGACTCCAAATGTGGCCAAAGTCTCAAAATAAGGATAAAAAATTCGATAGTGTCATGTACATTCGACATAATACACTCTCTTTCCTCCCCTATGCATTTGTTACGCATTCATTCTTCTCTCACATTTTTCCTCCTTCACACACATATATATCCCCCTTTATTCTCCATATGTTCTGTTTGTTTTGTTCCACCGCCCGCACATTCTTTCTCTTCCTTTTTACGAGTATATGTAGCTGCTGTGTTTCTGCTTGAGTGTGCGTCTTTTGTTCTTGGATTATCATCTGATTTTGAATAAAGGAAGATTTATTACAGACAGAACCTTTTGAAGATTCTGCGGAGTACCTACTAACAGAACCATCTCTTGCAGAACCTTTTTTAGGTTCTGTAGAGCAAAAAAGGTTCTGTGAGAAAATACGAAGTCTTAAAGATTCCGTACAAAACCATCAGGCCTGAGTACGAAACCATTAGAATTTCGCACGAAATGTTAATGCTTTCCCAGGAGATTCAATCCGATCTGTAAATCCAACCGTTTTAGGTCGGATCCGCGTCGGATTTTATCGGAGCACGATACGCTTCGACCAACCATGAATCTCCTAGGTTTTGTACAGAACCCTCAAGATTTCGTACTTTTTCACAGAACCTTGTTTTGCTCTACAAAACCTAAAAAAGGTTCTGCAAGAGATGGTTCTGCTACTGGATACTCTGCAGAACCTTCAAAAGGTTCTGTCGAATCTTTTATCCTTTTTTTGAAACTTTAGACACATCTGGAGACTTTTAGAAATCTACAGAGTCTTTTCGGAGGGTTCTACAAAACTCCTTTTTTTAGAGAGTATATCGTTTTGTACAGTGCAACACGGAAGAATAAAATGAGTCTATTGGGTTTGAATGTATTTCAAATAATATAAGAAATATAATGGAAAAACTTAAATTTCACCCTAAGTACTCGTTCGAGATCTGATACACAAAATATTTTCCACGTAAATAAACCCTCAACGAGTATATGATGAGGTACACATATAAAGATAAGAACTTATTCCTCTATGGCCATGTTTTCCAGTATATAAGAACTTTACAAATCATTTTGGTCTGAAACCGCAGATTTGGTCTTATTTAACGGATGTTTCATATTTGTACCGAACGAATCTCGTCAGCTGGGGTCAAAAACAGTATTTTCGATATTATTATATGGCATCGTGTCGCATTTCGTAAGAGCTTGCAAGAACTGAGAGCAAAGCTTGGATCAGTCAGCTCCTACAGCGCTCGAAAAATGATATATATATATGAGTGTGTCTACCAGAAACTACCCAGCCCTTCCAGCGAATTTTTTTTAAATTTGATAAATCTTTCAGAGTTTGTCGAGCTTTTTGTGCTGATCATTTTCGTAATAAATTGTTTGGGTTTTACCTTTGTCTTTACGGAGATATATGTTAAATACTATCGAAGTATTTTTGTAATTTTTGCATTTTTTTAAGCACTTTTTCATCAAAAATTTGATAATGCTCTATGATAACTTACTCAGATTACAAAACCAATATGATATTCTGATTCCTCGTGAGAAGCTGCATCAAATTCTACAGAAATCAAAAAAAAATTTCAAGAATTTTTGTGTAATTCTCGTGTTGACTTAGTGAAGATAAATGTTTAAAAAAATCAATTAGAAAGTTGGAATGAACGAGAAAAATGACATATGGAGTTCAATAGAAAATCACTTGCTCTATAAATTGGCATATTTTATTTTTTCCCCAGATATAATTTTTAAAGCAGTGGTCGCCAAGATCATATGATATGGCAATTTTTCAAAATTCTTTGACATTTTGACCATAAAAAGTCGACCCCAATGCAAAATGAATATGATATTCGGAGCCAGCATAGAAAACTGCATCGATACCTTTTATTCTATCAAAATATTTTTTCTACCAAAATTTGACCCGTA
>JAJEKB010012646.1:0-13505 GCA_022393335.1 Macrotrachela quadricornifera
TTTTGATGCGATACCTGTCTCTAGAACGAATTAATGCTTGGAGCTTGCAAACGTTTCATTTCAAAGTAAAGCATGTCTTCTATTAGATTTTATTCTAAACTAATTCCTTCGGCATACGTTTCAAATATTATAGTCAAAATACTTTGCCCAAACGGCATTTTCCAGCCATTTTGGCTTGTTCAGTGATATCTCATTTTATATTAAAATACAGATTATTTTCAAAATCGTCTTACGTGAAAATATTCAGAATCAACTCCTCTATCTATCTGTATGACTTTAAAGAAAAACTAATCTGTCTTTGATTTACAAATGACAAAAATCTGAAACTGGTCTTATAATTTTGGCCAGGAAAAAACCCATGAATTTTAGTAAATAATAGCTTTTTCCAACTTAACAACAAAATCGAGAAAATCTTATCGGATATTTCAATAGAGCATATACGAAGATATGTAGTCACATGAACTCCTCTTTCCTCGAAACACTTCAATAGTCGAGAATCAGCAAACACCTTCATCTAATGCAGTGGTCTTATAATTTTGGCCACCACTGTATATATATATATATATAGTCGTGATCAAAGGTAAGGTATCCCATTAATGTTTTCTTTTATTATAAGGATACAACATAATATTATCCGAGTCATATGATAGAGGATCATAGATAACCCTGAATGGGCCCAAATAACGCTATGCTTTATTGTTACAATAGTAGAGAACATTTTTTCTACTATTGTAACAGTAAAGCATCGTGTTATTCAGGCCAATTAAGGTTCATCTGTGTTCCTCTATCGTATGACCCGAATAATAGTATGTTGTATCCTTATAATAGAAAAAAAACATTAATGGGAAACCTTACCGTTAGTTACGCCCATATGTATGACATTGTAAGAATAATAACCTAAAATAAATTAAAAAAATGAATTGACTTAAAATACTTATTGGTCCATAATTGAGTAAGAAAAATAATCTAAGTTTAACAAAAAAAAATGAATTGATTTAATATACTTATTGTTTAATAATTGAATAAGATTACTAACCTGAAATATATAAAAAAAAAGAATTAATTTAAAATACTTACTATTCAATAATTGAATAATAATACTAATCTAAAATAGATAAAAAAACAGAAATAATTTAAAATACTTGTTGTTCCATAATTTAATAAGAAAAATGGCCTAAGATAAATAAACAAAAAGAATTTTTTTAAAAGACTTACCGTTCCATAATTGAATAAGAATAATAATCTAAAATAAGTATATTATGTAGGTTTTCAAAAACTGTCTAGAAACGGGACACAATCTGAGTACCGTTATCGGACAGAATTCGGTACTCCGTATTACGGTCCGTAAATGTTGCGAAAAATATCCGTATCTATACCATTAACTGCTATCAATATACGAAAAAAGTCTCATATCCGTGTGGATAACGTTTTTTATCCGTATACTACCGTTTACGGTCCGACTCATTCGATCTGGGTATATAGTAATTATATTTATTCAACTTATTTTAAAGATAAAGCTAAACTCAACTTTTAATATCTCTGATTGATATTTATTGGAGTTTCTCCATTATACATAATAGTGTTTATTTAAAAACAACATGTGATTAAAATTTCATTGTCACTTTTTCAAAGCATTCAAATGAAAACGTTTCGTATGATTCTAAAGAATGGATTTTTATTGATATATCTTATTCATATTGAATCTGAATATTTCCGTAGAATTGAATATAATAAATATCATAAAAACTGAGGTGTTTTCAACGAAATAGATTCATAAGGTTACAAGCAATTTTCTGATAAATAAATGAATATATTTATATATTGACACCAATCGACGATCTTATCGTTTCCTTTCCAGATTCTTGTTTTCCTTGCTTATCAGACAAGATTCTTTTCCTATTCCTTCTGTACAAGATTCTTGTTCTCTTGCTTTTCTTGAACTCTTGTCTGATTCTTATTTTTCTTGATATTCTTGCCTAATTCTTTTCCCTTAAATTCTTGCCTGGTTCTTATTTCTTGTCTTCCTTGCTTGAATCTTGTCATATTGAAAAGACCTTTTATCAGCTACTATTACTATTTGTTTTATACTATTTTATTATAACTTTGCACACCATATACAAAAAAAATGTAAAAATACAAAAAAATACTTTTAGTTTTAGTTTTTAATACAACGATAAACATAAAATTTTTACTATAAAAAAATACTTATTTTTTTAAATGTTATCATTGACGTTTACATCTAGAATTTCTATCGTCGATTAATAAAATCCTTTTGTCCATAATTAAAAAATATCTAAAAAAATGAATTAGATAGAAAGATTGAATAATAAAATACTAAAATGTATTCAATAAGATTGATTTATTTTAAAAAATCTAAAAAAAACTATTATACAATCCATTGTTTTCTCTAAATCGAATGAAAACATTTTACCGTCATCTAATTGAAATAGATCAGTTACATGTTGTTTGATAACGAGTTGCACGTTCTAGAAAAAGTACATATTTGAAATGAAGCTGCACTAGTTATTGAATTATTAATGACTAAATAACGTTCAGACATCCATTTTATATATGACCCTACAAAGAAGACATCACGTGCTGTTTATCTTGGGAAGCTAAGAAGAATCTTTTTCTTTTCTCTTAGAAGAATTTTGTTCGAATACCTATGTAACTCTGAAACGCAGACTAAATGCGTCAGATGTTTCAAAATATAATGTACCGCATCTAGACGCATTTGAATAGAAATGCTTTTAGACGCATTTTTAATAGAAACGCGTTTTATTCATTATTATAGTTGAACGCGTTTTCATATATTTCTAGTGTTAAACGCGCTCACACGCATTATGCTTGTGCCCAAACGCATTTATAGTACACACATTTCTTCAAATAAAAGAGCCCCAAATGTGTTTTCTGTACTTTAATAATTAGTCGCAATCATACGCGTTTATAATTTCATTTTATCTCATTTTTGAAAAACAACAAACGCGTTTATATGGATTTTCCTCACCGAAACGGTCAAAAACGCGTCTACCCACTTTTTTTAGATAAAAATAACTGTGAGCTTACGAATAACTTCTGGCAATACTCGAACAAATTTGACATAATCCTTGAAAGATTTCTATATAATTATGCACCTAATTACTATATAGTTTAGAAAACTTATAGTTGATTTTTTCAAGTATTTATACAATGATATTCAATCATTTCATGGAATATAATAAAGTTTCCAGATAAACAATACTAATCTGAATAACTTTTCCAAACGAAACTATTACATTCCTTAGATTAGAAATTATCTTTTATTACAGTATAAACTTTTAGTTCTGTTCAATTCAAGGCTTTTCTGTCAAAGATATTCTAGTTGAAAAATTCAATTTTGAGGCATGGAATAAAACAAAAAATAATCATTATTCACGAATACAAGTCGAAGTCAAGTAATCAATGCAAATTATTGTTTGAGAAAATAACCAATAAGAATATTATAAAATTCACCAAGAAAAATAAAACTAAGAGGCAGAATTATATAATTATTAGATTTATAAATAAAAATATTTTCCGCTAGTTTATTAAACTGTTTTTATTTTCAACGAAACTAATTTATCGTTCTTGAAGAACTATAATCTATTTTCATTTGACTTATTTTCTTCAATGAAAAAGTCTACATTTTATCATTCGAAAATTATCAGAAGTAGAAATTCTTAACTAATATTGAAGAAGATTTATGATATTTTATACATTTAATTTTATTTGAAATAAGCTCTGAAAGAGTATCGTTATTAAAAGAGAAATCTAACTTATGTACAGATATGTCAATATAGTTCATTGGCTCAAGTAAGTAGGCTTCTAATCTAATGTGTTATGTTCTAGCCTCACTACTCGCACAATCTAAATGTATCTATAAAAATCAAATAAATGTCATAGATGATGCTTCGTGCAAGAGATGATCAAGATGTGAAGATGATGATGACGTAGATCGAATCTGCGAGGATGGAATCAAATTCTTTTCCAAAAACATTAAGTGCGTTTAGATGCGTCCATAAATTGAAACGCGTTCGAAGCGTCCAATGTTTCATCTTATTTCTAAATGCGTTTAGACGCGTTTAAGAAAAGAAATGCGTTTAGATGCGTTTTATGAACGCGTCAAATGTTTTAGTCTTGACGTGTTTACTGCGTTTATTATATGCGTTTTAAACTCGGTTCGAATGCGTTAATTTTTTTTTATTATTAGCATAATAGAGACCCTCTGACCATGTTGGTCCTGGAGGGACAATTGAGCTCGCAACCAGAAGTGAGAAATTGTGAGACAGAAAAAGAAATAAAATTAAAAAAAAATATAAACGAAATAAGAGATGCAAAGCTCCAAATTCGAAAAGATAACACAACACAATGGAACATGATGGAGTATAAGATTATGAGAGGAGGAAAGAAAATACAACAAAAAAAATACCTCGCACGAACTCCCACGCACCGTATACAGCGCTAAGCAAGAACACAAGCAACAAGAATAATAGACACGTATATGAGCAGCATCATTGTTATCATCCAATGTTTTTTCCTCCTTATTCTTTTCAATTTGGTCTCTATTCTTGGAATTATACGCCCCGTACCGGTTGTATGTTCTTATCTCTCTCCATATTCAACATGTATATTGAGTCATTTAATTTTTTGCTTTGGTCGTGTATCTGGTGTTCGAAATTTGGTTTTAGATCCTCGATCAGTTTATTATGGTTAAGGCGATTTGCAGGTATGTTTGCACTAATAGTTGTAAGTTGAGGTGTATTATCTACCGATTTTTACTGATGTATTTAACTAGCTTTGATCCCACAACTTTCTTTCCTATCATTATTAACAATCCACATATCAGCCCCACACCAATAATTACCAACAGAAATTCACACCAAGACCTATGAGGATGTGGTACTCCAAAAACGTGTTTTTCTATTTCTTTCGTTCTTTCTGCCACTTCTTTTACGTGACTGATGTTTGCGAAGTTATTGATGATGAAGTTAAATTTATGTTCTATATTTTTATCTCGTTTTTGTGGTTTACGATGGTATTACTTAGTCCCTGATTTTTGTTTTCGTTGCGTAGATGTTCTTGATCATGTGTATTAAATCTTTCACGATAACGTTCCGCTTCCAAGGCCACTTGTAACGTGCGATCCAGATTTGATAGATCTTTCGGTGCATTTTGAGTAGCCGGCGATTGAATAATAGTGATCCAGCAAAATATGTAAATACTTAGGTAGATATATGTTCGGATGCATTCACAAACGCATTTAATCCCAAAAAATGTTTACATGGAGAGTAAGAAATTTAAAATATCTTGTATTTCTTTCCAGTTTCTGTTTATTCAGAATTTTCAGACAAAATCCTTTTCAAAGGAAAGAAAAAGATTCTTGCCTGAACGTTAAATATATCTTGAATATCTTATAATTCTTGCCAGATTCTTTTATTTTTGATTAATCAGATGCAATTCTTGTCATCTTGAGATCTAGACAAGACTCTTGCCTAGGTCGGAAAATCAGATAGTGAGACCAGCCACGGATTTGTTGTACGATCATATTAGATCATAGACCAATGTCGTATATGATCATACACAAAATCATACGCGAAATCTTCGTTCCTGAAACCTTATGTCAATTCTTATACTAAGTTTCATATATGATTTAACAATGTGATCTTGTATGACCTTACAAGATCTTACTGTAAGATTATCATAGATTTATTTCAAAAATATATCGCTTTCGTGTGATTAAACATAGTTGTATCAAATAAAATTCATAATCGTCTTCAATCTTTAAAAAAAGGTTTTATTTTTTCCCAGGATATCATCAGATATACTCTTCTGTCCACACCTTTATGAGTATATACAGGGGGGTGCAAAAATCAGTTTATCCAAAAAAAAATTTAATATCTCCATTACGAGTCGAGCAAACGAACTGGTTTTTTTACCAATGATAGAGACATGTACAAGCTTTATATCCATAAAGACATGCCTAGAGAAACCCTTTGTTAAGTATATTATTTTTTCTCCTATCTGTCAAAAAGTAAAACGTTTTTTGTTGAGGTCAATAATGATACTTAACAAAGGTTGTTTTTAGGCATGTCTTTATGGATATGAAGCTTGAACATGCATCTTTTATTGGTAAAAAAAATCAGTTCGTTTGCTCGAGCCGTAATGGAGATATTTCATTTTTTTTTGGGTAAACTGACTTTTGCACCTCCTTGTATAATCGAAACGATTTTCACTGGATAACCATTTACGGAATAGGAAAAACTGTTATTTCTCATTTGTTTTGCCCAAATAAGCAAGAGACGCATGTATCTCAAAACAATTATGTTGTTCTTAATAAAAATAAACGAATTTGTGTAAAAGATGTTTCTCTCATGGAATTCTAGGTATGGGATGGAATATGTTCAAATAATTTTTCATCCTATGAGATGGAATACTTTTCAAAAGTTTTCGTTCCATGAGACGCGTTGGGATGGGTTTGTCTCATTCCAGGCGAAGCCTTGGTTTTCAGGGTCGAAGAACAACCTGTAATCAGTTTTTCAAAAGTTTGAGTTTGATGCGTTCTGGTATACCACTTATCGATTCGGATTCCTGTATTTTGAAAATTTTTGAGCAAATATTATTCGCCAATAATTGTGATAATTGTTTTGGGACTTATTAACACTTTCGAAAAGTTCTCAGGATTGAAAACAATTCAACAGCCAATTTAGGTTTCGTACTATACCTTTTTGAGAGTCAGAAAGTTCAAAAACCGAAAAGCATTTTCGGAAATCGAGGAGATATCTTCTGATCCCTCTTCAAATACCTAAACACTCTTTAGGAAAGGATTGGTTCCCTAAAAAACTCTAGTGGTTTCCAACAACACTAATTAGGTTCACGATAACGATAAAAAGCTATTCTAGAATACCGTAAGAACGTCGAAATCGATACTGTCGAAAATGTTTTGGTTTTTAAAACTTCAAAAACCGATAAAGTATTCTCCGGAACGCTTCAGTACATTGGTAACTCTTTCGGAAGCCAATAGGCATTCTCGAAAAGTTTTCAAAGTTACTTAGAGTTTCTAAAAATATGGATTTTTTAAAAGTGTATCGTAACGGATATATGTATATGGCTATTCCTTTATAGTTATATACTGATAGCTATAGTGGTGTTTGTAAGCCTTTATACCTATATCTTGAAAGCTGTATCCCTATATCTATACATCAATGGAAAACATTTTTTGCGAAATTAAGTATGATTTCATCACTTTATTAGTATATAACATCATGTTGTTCGAGAAAATATTTCTTTTCTTTATATTTCCAAGTAATAACGACAATTGATCATATTTTCTCTTATTAGACAAAAGTGTTAGATCAGACAAGATTTACAATAGGAATTATTGTATACTTCTTTTTTTACGAATCTCATATGGTCAAATAAGACCGGACAAGAATCAGTCAGTTGGTTCCTATACATTTCTTGATATATAAATCTTGTAAGAATTTTGCTAATATCTTATAGTCAGAATCTGATGAAATCTTGAAAAAAACGAATACGTAGGATATTGTCGGATCTTGTAATAAGATCTTATAAAAAATCTTGTAGAGATAAGATCTTATTAGATTTTGTATGATCTTATGTCTAAGTTTTTAACTTAGGTGTCTGAACGTTAAATATATCTTAAATATATTATAATTCTTGCCAGATTGTTTTATTTCTGATTAATCAGACGCGATTCTTGTCATCTTGAGATTCAGAGATGATTCTTGTCTGAATGTTAAATACATCTTGAATATCTTATGATTCTTGCCAGATTCGTTTATTTCTGATTAATCAGACATGATTGTTGTCATCTTGAGCTTCAGACATGATTCTTTTTACTTTTCTGTCAAAAAGAATCTTGTCTGAATACAGAAATCTTCCCCGAAAATAAAGAAAAACAAGAACCTGGAAACAATTGCGCAACGATCGTCGATTGGTGGAGTTGTATATCAAATGTATTCATTTCATCTAATATCAAAACAAAGAATAAATTAATAATGTCAAAATAAAATCTTTGTGTCTAATCTAAATTGATAAAATAATTTATTAAGGAAAAAATGACATAGCATTTTTAATGCTAAATCATAGTGCGAAGTTTGCTTTTCAAAATAAAGATATATAGAAGATAATTGTATGGTTATAGTAAATAAAAGAAGAGAAATGCCGCAATAATATATATATTCTAATGATAATTTAGTGAAAAGTAGAATCATTTAATTATCTGTTCTTTGTAAACACTATGAATAAATTTGTTTTTTTATCCTGATCTCGAGAATAGCATTGGAGAAGATTCTTTATAATTATTTCAACGGTCTATCTTAGTAATTCGCATAGCTAAGTAATAAACACGATTATATATATGCTTTTGTATCTGATAATAATATATGTGGTTTCCTTTGAGTTAGAAAAAATAAGCTCTTTGTCTTATCATTCTCATTTTTTGTCAAAAGGATATGAAAAAAATTTTTTGACGCTTTGCAATGAGTTCTTGTGTTCTGGAAGAAAGAAATTGTCAAATCAAGAAAAAGAAATGTTGATAATAATGTTCCATGAGTGTTTTTCAATTATTAACACGCAACGCGCATGATTTATTCCATAGATAAAACAGTACGATTTACTCGATTTTTTTCATTTATTTATTTTTTTTTCAAAAATGAATTCAACTTTTTTTATCGAACAACCAATATTTATTAAAAATTCGACGACAATTATCATTGAATCATGGTTTATTCCTGCCGATTTTATTCGGATTATTGCTACTATCACAGTCATTATATTTTCTATGCTTTTTTTATTTATTATTATTTATGATAAAGCATGTCACACAGTTCCAATGATGTTAACTGCCAATTCATGCTTAACTGGACTAGCAATGGGATGTGGTGCATTATTCTTAGCTCTATTCACATATGAACAAGATATCAAACAAAGCGAGTTTCATGATTCACTTTGCGTTTTTCGAGCTTACATTGGCTATGCTACGTGTGCTGCATTCAATTCTTCATTTCTCTTACAAGCTATTTATCGATATTTAATAATTGTTTATCCAACTCGTTTATCTTGGCAATCAAGACGAATTCAAGCATTATTCATCGTTCTATCATGGATATTTGCATTCATATATCCTTTTGTATTTCTATTCACAAATAAAATTATCTATAATATTGACAATCAAATATGTCAAGTACCTCTTGAACTTTCGTACTCACTAATTTATATGGCATTTTGTGCTTATAACGTTCCTATGTCATGGATTATATTTATTTACTGGAAATTAGTTCGATATGTACGTGAAATGGGTAAACGTATAACACCTGCAAATACTTTAACTCGTGCAGTAAGAGAATTAAAAATGGTTAAACGTACAGTTACAATTGTATCAATTTTATTGACAATTTGTTTTCCCTATCAAATATTTATAGTGATGTCATTTTTTACTAAACCACCAAAATATCATTTTCGAATTGCTTTTATATGTGTTGATACATCATTGGCATGTGTAATGTTTGTATTATTTCACTTTACCGAGCCAATAAAAATGTTTGTATTCAAAAAAATACAACGACGATCAAATACTGTAGTAGTAGCAATAGTAACATAAAATAAATAAAGTTCAACAAAATTTTTATTCTCTTTTATGTTCTTTGTTGTGTTCGTTGAAATAAAATTTGAAATATATATAATTTAATTTACTTTTCTTTGAAAAACAAAAACTAATGATCAATTGAAAATTGAAGAGAAAAAAATTTATTCTGTACAGGTTGAATTATATATAATATTAACACGAAAGATGATTGATGCATCAACTTACCGATATTCTGTTGTATTTTATAAACGAACTTGGTTGAAACTCATTAGTTGTGTTTAAATTAACGAATGGTATAAAATAAATCATTGCATTTTGTCTTTCAGGTTATAATCTTTAAATATGTTTAAAAAAAACAAAGTACATCACAAGATACAGCGTTAAAAGTTCAACAATCTACAAAGTAAATCTTATTTTAATTGTGTGCTTTTGTTTCAAAAGTACAAGAATGTTGTATTTAGAACTAATTTTCACAAGCGATCAAATGGAATACAGTGACATCTAAAATACACTAATTGTTACGTTAAAACATGTTGTCATTTGAAAGTTACTTGCATTGTACTAAACGATTATATCAAATTTCCTAGGACAAAGAAAATTATCTTAAATAATAAAATACATCTCTTTTATAGAGAATTGAACAGCGAATTTTGCAAAACAAAGCAGATCGAGAGGGTGATGATTAAGGGAGATATTTAAAAAATACTGAATCCTTCATTATTTCTGGACCATCCATTACAATCTATTTTTATAAATGTCTATCAAAATTACAACTAAATAATCAAAATTATCAATGTTATTCTTCGGTAACAAAATTTAAATTACAACCAATAATTATCCGATTATAATTGGTCATAATTTTGATTATGTTTATAGACAGGGCGGATCTACAGTGGTGCAGTTGGGGCGCCCGCCCCCTCCTTGGAAATTTATCTTACGCCCTAATTATTTTTTATTTTTATGCAAGTTACAGAGACAAAAGTACATT
Source organism: Macrotrachela quadricornifera (assembly GCA_022393335.1). Lineage (NCBI taxonomy): Eukaryota > Metazoa > Rotifera > Eurotatoria > Philodinida > Philodinidae > Macrotrachela > Macrotrachela quadricornifera. The sequence continues at coordinate 10,614 of JAJEKB010012646.1, forward strand.
TCACAACATATTTGAATTTGCAGTGCTCATATTCTGAAATTAGGTTCGAAAGAAATACAATAACGTAGATGTAGATGCTGTTAATATGTTTATTTCTCTTATCAAAATTTTTTTTCTTTTATAATGAGACGTCTATTCATGTCATACAGATGATAAGCATTTGTGGAATAACAATGATAATCGATGGTTATGTCTTTCACTCATTTGAGTTCATTGTGTCTCATATTGAAACAATCAACGATTATGACATTAGTCCATTTGAGCTCATTGTCTTAATAATTATTAAATATATGCGAAAAGTTGTAATTCATTGTTTTAAATCTAATGAAGTGATGTCAATGAACAACTTTAAAGATCTCTCTTCATTCCACTTTACTTTCACTAATCGTGCAGATGAAAAAGCGATAGTAATAATTTCAAATGCAAACATAAACAGTAATATTGATACAAGTGAAGTAGCAACAAATATTTCAGCTGATACTTCCGATTCAATTCTTGTTTCTTCGATCAACAATCATTTATTTCCAAATAAACAATCAGAAGCAACATTACCAGAAGTCACATCAAGTTTAGATTCGACGTAACTGAAAAATGATATAGGAAATTATATACATAATCGATTAAACTTACCAGATGAATGACGATATTTAATATTGACACAATATTTTGCTTCTGATGAAAAATTCAAATGGCCTTTTGTTCAAAGTAAGACAAAGAATATTATGGAAAATCGATTTTTACGTCCAAATCGTTTAAATGACAACAAACTATGACTCGTTTACTCACCGTCGAAGAGTGGTCTTCTTTTGTGTACTTTGTGTTTTATTTGTCAAAGCAGCTGATAATAACCACTTGGGTTCTTTCTCCATGTCAACAATATAATAAGTTATTAGGCGCTGATGGACAAATAACTAGAAATGATGTACGTGCATTGCCATAGATCATAGCATTTTATAAATCATATAAATGTGAACAGATGATAATAAAATGTTAGGAAAATCATCACGAATAAAGTCCATAACTTGATTATATCCGTTCCCTCCTTCAAAATGTCCTGAATCCGTCACTGCTTATAGGACTTTATAATTGTAATTGGAATGAATTAACAAAAGTTTTTTCTAGCTATTCTTCATGATATAAAACGTTCCGAAATAAAAAAATCTATTTTTATAATTGAAAACTATACAAATGAATGAATGTACTATCTAAAATCCATCTCAATTATTAAAATGAATATCTATTCTTCATATGAAAAGAAGAATATCTAATATGTCGAAGAGATTCATTATATTTTAATACTACAAAAAAAAGAAAATATTAATAATATTAAAATGGAAGATTGTTAGGTTGTTCTTTAATCTGTTCATAAATACTAACTAAGAATGCATAGAAAATTCTAATATGTGAACTAACAATAATTTAGCAGAATATGAAGATAAACAATAATAGCTAAATTTTTGAAAAGTATGAACCAATTTATTTTTAGTGTTATTTTTCAGTGTAGTATTGGTTAATAAATATAATAATAATCAATAATATATATTTTATAGTTAACTTTATTATATACTATTTAAGAAGTGCGATAGTAACGTAGTTTTAATGATAACATTAAATTTTTGTTTCTAATATTATTACATGTTATTTGATTTTGAGATAAGCATTGATTAGATTTTTTTTTGTCTTTGGATAATGCTAAGCTTAGATTACTGAATAGAAGAAATTAGTAATTCATACTCCTGAAAGATTAAAAAGAAATAAATCCATTATATTTGCTTTTATATTCTATGGAGAACAGATGCTCAAAGAAAGAAGAAAAAATATTTTCATTAATAGCCTTGAGAACAGCTTTTTTCTCATTGAATTATCATACATAATTTATTCAACTTGAAAAGTGTCAATATAAATTCATTGTTTTCACATTTTCTTTCTTCATTTATTACTTTTCTTACGGTAAAATGAACTCATCTACAATAATTTCGGAACCATGGTTTATTCCTTTGGATGCTCTCATGATTACTTGTCTTATTTTAACTATTATACTTGCTAGCATTTTTTTATTGATAATAATACAGGATAAAACATGTCATACAGTCTCTATAATGTTAATTGCTAATTCCTGTTTAGCTCAAATTATATTTGCAAGTAATGTACTTTTTTTAAATGTACTTACATTGCAAAATGATTTGAAACAAATTATATATCAAGATTCATTATGCATATTGCGAGGTTATCTCAGTTACTCATTATGTGCAATAGTAAATTATTCGTTTCTATTGCAAACTATCTATCGATACATCACTGTTGTTTATCCAACTCGTTTATTTTATCAGTCAGCGAAATTTCAAATATTATTTATTTGTTTAACATGGATATATGGTTTAATATATCCCTTTGCATTTATATTTACTGGTGATATTGCCTACAATGCTGATAATCAAATATGTCAAATTCCTCTTCATTTTTCTTTCTCGCTAATTTATATGATACTTAATACCTATCTAATGCCTGTGTTGATGATGCAAATCATTTATTTCAAATTAATTCGATATGTAAAAGACGTAGGATATCTTATCATAGGATTCGAGTATTTCCGCATACGATTCGCTATACTAACCGATTCCAAAAAACCAAGACCGGTTCCAAATGCATCTCGACGAGCTCTATCGATTCCAAACTTCAATTTTTGTCTTAGCACCTTTCTAAGCCGCAAAAAGTGCAAAATACATGCAAAAATTGCCTAAAACAAGGCTTACCAATTAGTAAATCCGCCTACGATTCGCTATATTGACCGATTCCAAAAAGTTAAGAGTGGTTCCAGATGTAACTCGACGAGTTCTATCGATTCCACACATCATTTTCCCACTCACGCACTTTCTTGACCCCGAAAGTGGT
>JAJEKB010012651.1:0-15992 GCA_022393335.1 Macrotrachela quadricornifera
CTAATCAGTTTTGAATTCTACTTTTTGTAAACAAAAACTATCAAATAGATAAATAGAAAAAACAGTGCTTAACTTAATTACAACTCGTAAATAGTGAACATTTTTGTATAGACATTGTAAATAAATCATAATCTTGAACTGCTGTACAGGGCACAGGATATTGATTGATGGACAATAAAAAAAAATTTTCAATTCTTATTTTTCTTCAACTACTCAAAAGAAAAAGAAATCAATAGTGTTGCAATCTGATAATAGTAATAATCAAAATATAACTACAATCAGTTGATGCACATTCATCTCGTGTTATCAACGATGAACCAGTTAAAATTTCTCCAATGGGTTCATCTCAAAATGTTATCGTTGAGTAAGCACAGAGCGTGCACACTGAAGAAAAGTCAGTTGGTGAATTATATATAGTAAAACCTCTCTATAGTACACGCTCTTTGAACTTTTCAAAAGTGTCCACTCTATGAAGGTGCTCACTATAGAGAGGTTAAATTTTGTTCAAAACCAAAATTGTCCGAAGAAACACATGTTTCCTAGACATTGAAAAAATATTAGCGAATAAAATAGACAACTAGAGCAGTTTTTTATTTTTCGTTCAAAGTTTTTTTTTGTTTTTTGAAAATAAAAAGATCAGTCATTGTTAAGATAATGTTTGATGGAGCTGTCTTTTATCACTTTCGAATATAGATAAATGTGAACAAGTGTCCACTATACTGAGATATTCACTATGCAGAGGTTCAATTTTAGCGAAAATCACATTGTCGGATCGCGGAGTGTCAACTATAGAGAGGTGTCCACTGTAAGAGGTTTTACTGTATTCATAAAAATAAGATCATGCTCCATTAATTACATTTGTTGTGGTGTTTATTTTTTTCATAGTAAAGGATTGAACATTTGCATATCATTATTGTCATCTTCATTCTACTACTCAAGAAGAATTCAAGTCACTTTGGTTTAACTTTGGAAAAACTAGAAGTGAAGCTCCTTCTTACGAAGTTTTCTGACGACGCCTCTAAAAGTGCCTATGCCATTTGCATATATTACTACTTGTATATCAAATTTCTTCTGAAAATATCACATCAATAAACTGATCTAATGATTGTAGTAAATGTATTATCGTTAGATAATCTACAGCATAATATATAATAATGATGTATACAATTCATTTATAACTGAATAGTTTCAACGTTTAAATATAGTATTTTGGAAGAACAGAAGAATGATACTTGTATAAAGCAAAAAGCCAGCCATCATTCTAGGCTTCAAATATGACTTCGTGGGCTCACCATCATTATTACATTCCTAATAATCATAAAATCAGATTGATCAGCTTATATCTGTTTAGAACAGAGACCGAAAACGAACCGAGCTCAAACCATACCTTAAAAAAGCATGTCGAACTGAATTGAACTATATTTTTAAGAATGAATATAATCAAATGTAGAAAGAACCTAACTAGTTGACCAATCATATATCTCTTCAAAATATATGCTGTTGACAATGATCGAAGGACATATCACCGGTTCGTTTACATAACTAATTCAATATGCATACAATGTTTTTTGTTCTTTGTTCATAATAATTACACATATTGTGTCCACGACGGTCAGTCACTTGTAAGCGGCATTGATTTTTAAGTTATTTCTCTTTTTGTTCCAATGTTTTGTGCTGTAAAGAACAGATGAACAGTTCTCTAATTGACATTAGCATATGAATATTAAGCCGTTTGTCTATCATCATTTTTCTTTCACTTCTATCTTGGAATGAATGTAAAATTTATAAATTTGCTCTAATATACTTCTCATTTCAACTTATCATTACAATGGCTTCAACCAATTCTTCAATTTCTCATTCGTCAATTAAATTCTATCATCAGATTCTATCATGAATCCACCTTCAGAAAGTGAAAACGAACCGAACCAATTTTTCAAAAATAAAGTCGAACCGAACCGAACTCGAACCAGAAAATGTTGGTTCGATTCGTTCTCTGGCTCCTATTAAGAATACATTCAATTAATCGAGAACTACCGCTAATTGTTTAATTAGTTTGTGAGAGAATTAACTGATTTTTAAACTATTCGATGCAGCACACATATATGCAGCCATATACGTAAGAAAAATTACATGTTTATATAAAACTTTTTTTTATAAAAAGAGCAATATTAACGTCTCTGAAGAACCTCTTCTTCTTACGAGCATTGACTGCAACTCATATCAAATATAATAATTGTTTTTGATTTAGGTTAACATCGATATCAACATTAATCGTAACTGTATATAGCTTTAAAAAATCTTTACATTATTTACTATGGTAAATGACGGTTGTCTACGCATTGGGCTGTGACCGTAGTCTGACTCAAATGTTAGGGTTAGAGAGACCGTCGTAACTCTTACCTAGTAATCACAATTTCCATAAAAGCAGTAAAAAAATCGTAACTTTCGATAAAAATTCCCAGTTACGGGGATTACTTGCAATAAAATCGTTGATTTTACGCGAATTTGATGATATGGGTTATTTGTACAAGATTGATCTGTCAAATTAATTGACAATAATTAATTAAACACTGCTAGTCATGTAATTCATACGACGTGATCATTAAGAATTAAACGGAGTAAGTATAATTGCTAGTACAACTTCACGGATATATAAACTATATTAAAGACAGACAAATAGACACAAATGAATAACCGTGTCAAGAACCTATCCTTTCAGTCAATGAACTATTCTATATTCATTTAGATAGACTGCACAATCAATCGAGCAATACTGAATAATTTACTAATTTTTTTGAGAATATACGGTTCACTTTTTTTGAAGCCTGCTAATAATTAAATATTGTTTTCAATGATTCCACATGGCTGTTTGGATCATACTTATTATTTAGTTTTGTTAGTTCTAGTTATTAAATGTTCATTTGAACTACAATCATCTGATGGTCATCTATATCAGTGTTATCATATGATCATTTATACTACAGCTACCATATAGGTACTTGTATTATGTTTACCATATGGTCACTTGTGTCATAGTTATTATATGATCATTTGTATCTTGTTACAAACAACTCTACAGAAAGACACAGGTAAATTTCCGTTTCTTGAAGTCTTTCGTCGTCGTTATGCAATGTAATATCAATTTAATGATTAAAAAAACTAGAGTTTTCGAAAGATTTTTTAAGACTACTTTAAATTTTGAATCAAGGTCGTAAATAACAAGTTACGAATTTCTTTTCTTTGTACAACTTATTGAGATCGAAGCTTTTAATTATCAAAAACGATTAGTAATTTTTCCAACAACTTTAACAACATTTTTGGTGCCTAAACGCGTCCAGAAATACAAGTTAAATCATGGCCTTTTTATTCTTTACAATGAAGCAAATTATCAACAATTTGCTAAAATCTCTATTTGTTGAGCCACGAGGCATGCACTACATATGACAAGTTAAAAATAATTGATATATTGTATATTCGATCTTTACAGATGTAAGAAGATTGTAGTTTGATAAAGCATATTGCTCTATTTGTTATATTATTATACTGAAAATATATCAATGTTAAAAGGAAGTTTTCATCTAGAAAACTTGAGCAAATCATGGAAACACAATGCCTTTTGCGCAAACAACAGCAATGAAAGAAAATGCGCGATTCTTGTACTTAGTTTTTCAGATATAAAATTCAAAAATAGCGTTGAAAAGACTTGACTAATAAAGATTGTTTTTTGTAACAGAGAATTTGGTTCACTAATACATTGTAGAATTGATTGAATAATCAAAGATGATTAATAAGTTTTGTCATCCACACGAAAACTCCTTGGTTTGCGTACGAATGGTTTACTGCGAACAAACAATTCAACCAATTGAATGCGATTAAGATGAATGTTTGTTTGTACAAATATAAACAGATGACTTTGAAGAAAGATATTTAATGCCCAATGCTAACATCATTCTTTGACAATAATGAATAAAGACAACGTGCATCTGACAGATAGTAATACAAAAAAAAGACATATAAAACCTGGAGCAAACACAAAAAAGTGACAAAATAAGCAATACATAAGGAGATACAAATGAATATAAATAATGTTGTTGATAATAAAGCAAGAAAGTAGTAGAGTCCTACGGGAACGATTTATTTTGGTTCCCGTTTCCCGTTACCATCACCGCTACCGCAGGTAAAATATTTGGTTCCCGATCCCGCATTTCCGTGCCCCTAAACATTTCCAAATTCCTATCCTTATTTTCTTTACTGTGTCTGATAAAATGTGCTGTCAGAATATACTAGTTTCTAGTGATGTCATACTTTGAACATTGATTCATAATATATTATTATTATGTAATTCCTGTTTGTCGTTGTTTACATTAACCATATGTAAAATAGTTATTTAGTCATGAGAAATAAAAATCTACTTTGAAAATATCAAAACATATGGAAAGCAAGACAACATAACTTTCGTTGCGAGAACATCAATTTTATAATAGAGTTCCCGTTCCCGTGGAAAACGGGACGGGAAATCACGGGAAAAAATCGTTCCCGCAGGAGTCTAAAAATTAATCATAAAAATTAACTATAGTTTATTTCTTGTTCAAAGAGTACAATATATTGTGTTTTTTTATAACTCGTCATAATTTACAATTCTTCGTCAAAGTAAGTGGTAACATTTCATAACAGTTTTTGGCAATGTTTCATTTATGAATATGGCCTATGAAAATTTCTCTATTAGTGATAAAAATATCATCCCATTGAATCTAGATATGATGTAGATATTCGATTTTTTGCTTGTTCAGTGACTTTCTGGACATCCTGCATAGTTTACATCAATTGATATAATGTACCAGCTAATTGTCTTTTTTTTGTGTATCAAGACTTTTTGTTTCTATAATAAAAGGGAAGAAAATGTAAAAATGATGTTAAATTACAAAAACCTGTGATCCAAAACTCATTATATAGTGATCTTATAACGAAAAAAAATAATACGGACATTTCCGCTTACAACATTCAATTCAAAATACCTATATTTTATTCGATTTGGCTAGACTAATAACATAATCTAATATAATATGAAGATACATGCTATTTGTATTTTTTAAATATGATTTATTCGAAAAATTAAGTGAATCAAGTTGAAAAGGTTAAATCAATATGATCCAAAAATGAAAAAGCTCTTAAAACACATTTTTTACTCATTTTTAGTCACATAGTATAAGTTTTAACTGAACGAAGAGATATTCTTCTATATTATCCATTGGTTTAACTGGATTTGTTTAGATTATATGGTTGTCAGTCGGTGAAATAAAATAAGTGGATATTCTCTTGTATTTCGCAAGTGATACTACTAGATATTAACGTTATGAAATGAAATCGACTTAATTCTTATTTCTCTGGTAGTCAGACAAAATATTTTTCTCTTTCCTATTCACATGGAATGCCAGCGCCCAAAGAGAGTGGAAACAATAGAGTTTGATAAATAGTAGCAATCGCTTTAGTATGATTTTATACTAACATATGGATGTGATTGAATATGCGAGTTTTGCATTTTAAAAAATATTTACTAAGGTTCATGTAAAAGTTTCATAGATTTTGATGTTATGCCTGTAACTTTTAAATGAAGCGAGACAAAAATATTCTATTTACATAGATTTACAGATTGTAATTATACACATCAAAAGCACTCCTTGAAATGAAAATATAAATATATATATATAGATACATATATTATTTTCGTAAATGTCTAAATACTTCTTTGAAGATGAGTGACTATCTGATCCAATCATCTAGTGATTATATTGAACATTATATAAAACGATCTATCGTGTTTGTAGAGTAGTGGCATGATCACTAATATTTGGTCATACTCATGATCGTGACTGTCGTAATTTTGACTATAACTTAAATCATTAAAATCATGTTTCTTGCAAACTAAAAGATGAGATCACAAATTCATTAGCTCAATTCGTTATTAGTGTAGTGCAAAGCAGAACATTCATGTAATTCCTCAAGTACGCATTTAGTCTCCATCTTTTGCGTGTTTTTTGCTAGAACAAAAGATGTACGTTATGTCGCAATGATCTACGAAACAGAGAATCATTAATAATTCTTTCGAACTCTATCAAAAAGGTCCATTTCTCGAGATGATGCAAAAGTTTTTGAATCTTCGATTTAAGTTTTCAGTAAGTTCCGCAAAACCACGATTTTTACGACTTAGCTTCCATCCTTTATCTGAGATAATTTCATGGTTTGGGATAATTAAATTGAACATAACAGATAAAGGCTACCGTCGTTCATTATAGTTGTATAATCAGATTATCGTAGATAATAAACTAGATAGATAATTAGACGATCGATTATAAGTGTTTTTAAAAAATATGTTGATAGGTATTGACAGAATTTAAAAAATAATGAATTTTGTCATGTCTCCACTTGATTTTATTTCCTTTTTTCGCTAGCTAATCAAAACATAAATTTTCTTTATATACTGATAAAAAAAGAAAACTAATTTTAGTAAGCTGAAAACTATATTAAATGACACATGTTTCGTATTCATTTAATAGAGATAATTATTGGTTTTCTATATATTACCAATTTCTCGAAAATCGATATTCGAAATTTCACATCGCATTATTCAATCAAGTGAAACTTGAATGCCGTCTAGATGATTCTATCAACAGTGGTCAATCTTATTTATTTTCTCCATTGAGATGAATGGAAAGAAGAGATACATGCATAAACAGATCAAACTTGGTATTTTCCAAAAACTAATCTTTTTGTCTTCTGAACGATTAAATAAAATTAGAAAGAAATAATAATTTTTTTAATTTTTTTTCCTCATATACATTATGTATCTATTAAAAGAAAAAATGATGATGAATGTGTCTTCCTATTTCTATATTCTACATGATAAACTTACATATAATTATCCTCGTATCGATAATAAATGAATCAAATCTAACGAATATGTACGAACAAGATTATAAAATATATGTTTTGATCTATGAATATACATTATCCGCAATGTTACCTTAGTATAATATTTATAGATGCATAGTCTTTGCTTCTTTTGGCCTATACACTCGTTATTCTAGTAGTAATATCACAATTGATTTGAATAAACTCTACATGAGCACTATAAATTTCAGCAATTTATTGTACAGAAGATAATGATCGTAATTAACTCTAACTGTTCATTTGTGGCAGAACAAGTCACATTATGTTAAATCACATAAACTCTTTTTAACTCATGAAATCACAGATCACCGTTTTCTTTCTAAATTAATCACTTAGCACTAAATTTCAAAATAAAATTATCGACAAACCATTTGCACCAGCGATTAAAGTTGTGCTTGTCATCAGCTAAAAAAAGAAGATATAGACTTAATTTATGATATAACCAATATATTTTTCATTTTTCTTTGGACTTATACTTAATCCTACATTTTAAAAACATCCGGAGGATCAAAATTAACAATTTACTTGATATTGTTTCACAAAATTAATACATAACATCTTTAAATAGATGTTTTGAAAAATTTTTACTGGTGATTTCAATACTAATCGTTTAATATTTATACTGCTCATTTACATATTTTTTACTGACAATCTCATCTGTTAAGCTGATCACTGAAATGGTAGCCTTTACTTTAATATCCATCAGCTTTTTCTATATATTCCTGACAATCATTAAAAGACACTAGATTCAAAATAGATATATATATCTAGAAAAAATAATCCAACTCGCTATCTCAATTAAGGAAGAAACTTATTATTATATTTGACAATGAAATGTTATTTCAAATATCTATGAATGTTTTTATGATTAATATTGATGATCTGTGAATTATAAATCTTTTTTTTGCAATTAGTTATAAGCAAAACTTCAAAAAACGAAGAGCATTACTCATGCAGAAAAAAAGGAAAAGAAATATGATTTTAATCAGATTATTTCATTCTAAATTGTTATAACTATAAAGTATGTTTTTAGAAGAGTTTTAAATTAGATATTCAGAATTTAGATCATTTTTCGAACTTCCTGGCAAAGCAAATATCTCACTAGACTAATCTTTTACATATATATTGCGCGTCAAGTTATGATATCAGTTTATACTTACTCATGTAAGAGCGAATACTAATAATTTAGATTAACACTAATTTTTTTCTTTTGAAATGGATAAAGAATACTAATTTTTCAGCTGCATATAAAGGTTTTAATCTATTAAAATTATGGTATTTTAGCAGATTTTTAATCAAAAGATGATCGGTTGAAATCAAATTTTTTCTTATATGAAATATCAAATCTTGATGATTCAATAAAATCGTTATTTTTACCTTTTTTACCATGTATAATTACACGATATTTTGGAACATCATTTTTTCTTGAATACCATAAATCTGATATTTCATAAGGTACAACATATGTATTTGTATCAATATCAAATAAAAGTAATGGTGTTTCATCAGGAATATCATAACATAATTTAATTGAACGAAGAAGACTTTCATATGATGCATTTGGATTAGCTTTGAAAGTTTCTTCCTTTCCTTCAAATTCGAATACGACAGATTTCATTTCATTAATCATTGTTGTTGATGTTGTCGTTTCTACATAAAAGAAGAAAGAGCATAATGCACCAACAATTGACTATCAATGAATATGTACTTGTTTAATTTAAACATATCTTTGTACACGCATCCGTACATATAAATAAGACTTACGATATGATTAAATTATACAAGTACCAAAAAACAATATTAATACTCACCGAGTTAAGAAAGATAAAGTATTGATGTAATAATCCAGTTTTCTAAGAAAAAAATTGTATTAACCTTTGGAAATGTAAGTAGATCAGTATAAAGAAAATTCTGTGAAATGACAGAGAGAGAATCAGGAATTAATTTAGAAAATCGGCAAATTACAATAGAATATGTATAGATGGCGCCACCAATCTAATATTCAAATGCTGTTGAAAGTCACGTTCAGATTTAAAATATTTTTGAATTCATTGTATCTTATACACGAACATGCAAGTTAATATTTCCAATTTTTGCCTATCATTGATGCGATAAAATGTTTGCACTAGTTTTGTTCTGTGAATATTTCACTGTAAGAACATAGTATGATGCGAATTTGTTTTTGAAAGATAGTTCATAATTTCTTCGGGAAGTTTTGTATCAAAAGTATTTCAGTTGAGTACAGTATAATAGTTTTAAATCTAAATATTTCTAACAACGGAAAGACTCTTATAAAATTTTCTAAAAAATATATTTTGTTATTGTTTTTAATAAGAAAGAGTTTTAAAGATATCTTGAACGATCATCGAAGTTTGATCACCACATCTTTCACGAAGAAAATTTTAACATAATTCTATAGAGAATTGTTTGAAGTTTCTAATGCATATTGTAGTATTCAAAATCATTTTTAATATAATTTAGCAATGGAAAATTCTACATGGGTTCGTCAATTTTGAGACTAAGCTAGTTAGATAAAAACTCTTAATATATTATTGGATATTGCGTTCACAGACATATTAATTCATGTGATCCAATTTTGTTGTACCATTTTTCATATTATGTAAGATTAGACAAAACTGTATGTATTATATTCATATTAGCAAAATACTTTTTTTGGCATCCAGAATAATTAACACGTGGCATAAAGTTGACATATTCAGTTGAAATACTTTACAAAACAAATTTGCAAAAATATCAATGCTACCTTTCAAAACAAAAATAATTTCTATTGTTGCAATGCTTGTATACTGAAAAGTAAATACAGCTGGATGGTTTCGGTCTTCTAAAACAAATGGATTTCACTGAAACTTGTGCAATCTATCGAAGATTTGAGTATACCATTGGATAGAGCTCATCGAGTTGCACAAAACACAAGTATTTTCAGGATTGACACAGTGAAGGAAACGAATATATACAGCTTTTATTCGAAAATCTTGCCACGATTTCATTGAAAATAAACAGTATTTTGAGATTTTCTCGGTCATACTTTTGGCTATGAAAAGTCTGATTGCACCATTGGATAAAGCTCGTCGAGTTGTACAAAACACATGAATGAGCTGCTTCGACACAGATTATTGTGCAAATAATTGCTGAAAAAACTCGAATCTGTCGCCAACTTCACCAACGTAAAGATTGATACTTGTATAAGGCCAACAGCCGGTCATCTTTCTAAGCTTCAAATATGACTTCGTAGGTTCGCCGTCATCATTTCATTCCTAATAATCATAAAATTAATTCGATCAGCTTATATCTGCTTAGAACCTGATCTACTCTCAAATAAATGACAATGTATCAATTCAAAAATATCTCGAGCATTGCTTTATAAAATTTTAAAAAGTTGAATTGTGTACATTCGTAGACTTGAAGAGACAATTGAGTCTTTTGCATTAAGTGACCTAGGCTTTTTTATTACACAAGAATTGAAACTAAAAATGTATCTATACAGAAGTAGTGACCAACTTTAGATTCTTTGAGTCTTCAGTTAATTTATCTTGTTTATTTACACTCATGACAATGAGGACAAGTTTTAAAGGTTATTTTGAAAAAATGTTGACAAATAAAGTTTTCGATAGATGTCTTTAGAAACAGAACCTTTATGCAACTCTTTACCTTAACAGAAATAGTGGAATGGCGCTTAACAACCAATAGATTTCGTTCCTAACGATAAAATTAAAAAAAACAAAATATGATCGGACTGTAGATATATATTCTTATCGTTGTCATCATTTGTTGACATTGTTTTTTCGTTGAAAAAAATGCCGTTTTCATTAAGTGAGGGACGTTCATTAAGTAACTTATTTAATTCAAATGAACAGAATAATGAACATAGTAAGAAAAAAAAAGAGAAATAATAATTTATTTCATATATTTTTCTTCTTATTATTGAATTTAGATTCAGAGAATTTAACAATTGAAAAACAAAATTTAATATGTGTATTTAATTTAGTTGTGAAAGATTTATTAAATTCAAGTTTAAAACGTGAACGTCTTCTTGAAAAAGAATATTTTCCATTAAAACATTTTTTTATTGTATTCGAACATATACTATTACATGGTTTTATTGGTAAAAAATCTTTTTCAATCGGTTCATCATCAAATCGAAAAGATCTATGGCCAATTATTGAACTTATCTCAAAAAAATCAACGGATGCACATATATCACAAATATCTATTTCACCAAAAGAAATGACAAATATTCGGACACCATTAGGTCGTGTACGTGCATGGTTACGTCTTGCATTAATGCAAAAACGTTTAGCAGATTATTTCAAAATTATTGTTGAACAAAAAGAAGAATTGCAAGAATTATACGAAAACGAAGCTTTATTATTATCTGACGAAAGTATAATTATAACTGGTTTACTTGTTGGACTCAATGTATTAGATTTCAATTTTTGTTTAAAAGAATCAGCACTTGATTATCCAATTGAATCAAACATACATTATAATTTATATTTACGTGAAAGACGTATGCCATCTATGTCATTTAACAATACACATCCACCTGGTGCAATACAAGATCCAATTGATGAATTAGATGATTATTCATCATTATCATCTGCTTCATCATTGTCACCTATAACAAAAAAAAGTACACAAAATGGTGATACAGGTGTTATAATGAATAGCAAAAATGGAAGAGCATTGGATGAAAATATAGATATTTCATATGATCAACGTATTTCAAATATTCTTGATCAAAAAAATTATATTGAAGAACTTAATCGCATATTACAGTGAGTTATTAAAGTTTTTATTTTATTTTAATTAAATATTCGTTTTTTTTTTTCTAATTCAAAAAATAAAGGAAAACAGTAACAAGTTTACAAGAACGTGTACAAGCACTTGAACAAACAAACAAAAGTATTATAGATGATGCTATAATACAAAAAACACGTGTTGAAGAATTAAAGGTAGAATTGGCAAAAGTAACATTAGAAAAAGAAGAAATACAATCATCATTTCAACGAAAAATTCAAGTAAGATTAAAATACAATACTATAAAATCGGAATACACTGTCTATTATATGTCACTAACTTCATTTACCTAAAGAATCTAATTCTAACTCTAAGCGTTTACTTATGCGTATAACTTAACTAATCATTAAATATACATATTTCTTTTCCTCTAGTAAAAAACAAATGTCTAAATGAGTATAGAAGCAAAAAACAAGACAAAATCCCGTTCTTTACCTATTTCTTCCGGCGATTATTTTATATTAATAATTAAGCAAGAATTTTTTGGGTAATTTGATATCAATTATCTTTTCATAGATAATAAAAATAATCCTTATTGTTTTTTTTTTCATTTATTTTAGACATTAAATGCTGACATTGACGTCGAACGAGAAACTTATAAAAAATCTCGAGCTGGATTCGATTTAATATATAATGAATTACAAAAAAAATATGATGATGAACGTACATCAAAACAAGTAAATATAAAAATCTTTTTATTATTATTATATAGATTTATTCTTTTTTATATATTTACATAATAGAAAATTGAAAGTGTATATGAAAATCAAGTATTTCAAAATAATGAATTTGTTAAATCAACAGAATTAATGAAAAATGATATAGAAACCAAAACAACATTATATGATACTATTAAAAAAGAAAATAATCATCTTTTAGAAAAATTACAAGTAAATATTATAATAATATTAATTATATATTTAATTAAATTTTTTAGATTGAAAAAACTCGAAGTGATGTAAAAGAACAACAAGTACAAACAATGGAAAAAACAAATCAAATGTTACGACAAACTATTAATGAATTAGAAACAAAGTATAGTTTATAAACTATCATACAAAATATGCTTTATAACATATTCGAATTTAATCCTAAGCATAAGCCATAGGTTTACAAATTAAATCTCAAAGTGGATATCAGTATATACATATATTTTTCTCATTGCAGATTTTAATAGAATTTTTATCCATATAAATTCCCTTTAACATTTTTCATTTTATGAATTAAGTAGTCATAAATAGACATGCACTCAACCTCAACCACAGAATTCAAATATTTCATATTTATCTCATTGACTATAAACTATATCAATAGACTGTCACGCCATAAATATAGAAAGATATATTTTCCTTTAACAGCCAGACAGAGAATAATCCGATAAACTCTTTGCTGACATAAGAGATTCAAAAGGAACTAAAAAATAAAAGACTACTTTTCTTCAATCATGCAAAAACGACTCAAACAATTTGGGTGTATGCCTAATTATGAATAGAATATCAGAATGCATTATAAATTAACCGTAATAGCCAATTGTAAGTTGAGTTTCAGAATAGATTATTAAATTAATCCTTTGAATGATACATAATTCCAATTTACTATTTTTTTGTTGTTATACAGCATCGAACAAATCAATAAAGAGAGACAAGCTCTTAGTGAAACAAATAAAACATTAAGTCAAGCACTTGCTGAATCAGATACTGAAAAGTTTGTATTACATATATATTTAATATAAAAAAAAAAACTTAAATAATATTATATTTAGAACATCATTAGAAACTGATTTACGTATTGAAAAACAATCATATCAAGGTCTTGATAAAAGATTACAAGATGAAAAAGAAAAAGTATCTATGCTTCAATTAGATATTCATGAATTAAATCGAATGAAAGAAGTAAAATGAATTTTATAATTGAATTTTATTGTTTATTTGTTTTTTTTTTTTAAATTTTAAGGAATACGAATCACTTAAAAACTCAATGACTAAAAAACAGGCTGATTTTGAAAGAGTTTTTGAAGAACAAGAAGAAACAATACGAGAATTAGCATTAAAATTAGAAGAATCTATTAAACGTGAACATGAATTTCGTGAAAGAGATAGGCAACCATCATCAACATGGATGAAAGATGAAGATGTTAAAGAATGTTGTCAATGTAAAAAAGATTTTGGTGCACTTAGACGAAAACATCATTGTCGAAAGTAAATTTTTATTTTTTAAATAAAATTAAATATAAATTTATTTATATATATATATATAAGATGTGGTCAAATATTTTGTGAAGCATGTGTCAGTACAAAATTAGCTTTATCTAATTCAAATAAACCAGTTCGTGTCTGTGATATGTGTTGTACAATTGTCCTTGCAGAATGTGCAGTCAATAATCCATAAGGAAAAAAAAACAAAAATTCCAAAGTAATTTGCAATGTAAAAATGAAGCAATCATGATTATTTTATTTTATTTTTTTGTTGTTTTTTTTTTCTTTGCATTTATTTTTTATTTATATTATTCGTAATTTAAATATTATTTTTTTTAAACAAAAAATAAATATAATATTTTATAATAAATGTTTTTTAGATGTCATCAAAACAAGCTCTTGCTACTGCATTTCGATTACGTGTTCTTAATTTTTGGTTTTCAAATAATCGTTGGTCATCATTAGATAAATCACCAGCTAAATCAACACCAGTTAATCAATCTGATGTATTACGTTGGTTTGTTTCATCAAAAGAATTGGATAAAGAAATACGTGAAAATTTTCAAGATGATATAATACGTGTTATAAATGATGAATATCGTTATCCAGATGATATTAATAGTCCTGAACATATACTAGCATGTATAATTGTTCTTGATCAATTTTCACGTAATATTTATCGTCGTGATCCTCGTGCATTTTCATCAGATTATAAAGCAAAAGAATTAAGTAATTTATTAATTGTTAATCATGCTGATAAAAAATTACCATATGTTGAACGATCATTTGTTTATTTACCATTTGAACATAGTGAAAATCTTGATGATCAAAATAAATCTGTTAAATATTTTGAAGAATTATATGATGATGCTAAGAATGATTTAAATTCAAATGAAAATATACTTCATTTTTTAAAACAATTTCTTGAAGCTTCAATAGAACATCGAGATATAATTAAACAATTCGGACGTTTTCCACATAGAAATGAAGTTTTAAAACGTCCATCAACTGAAAATGAAGATATTTATTTGAATAATAATGGAACACGATTTGGTCAATGAAAGAATAATCTCATTTACTTATATATTTTAGAAATAATATATTTTAGTTTGTATTTTTAGATAAATATAATATAGTTTTCTTTTCCAGAAAAAGAATGCCGACTGCAAGAGATGATATGCCAGATTTTCGTGAAGCTTTTAGTTTATTTGATGATCGTGGTGATGATAAAATTCCAAAACATCTATTTGGTGAAGTTGTTCGCGCACTTGGACTAAATCCAACAGAAGCACAAATTAAAAGTACAATACAAAATTTAAAAACTGATCGAATTTCATTTGAAGAATTTATACCATTATATGAATCATTAGCAAAAAAGAAAGATAATAATATGACTGAAGAAGAACTTATTGAAGGTATAATCTTGCTTTTTTTCTTTATATATTATTTAGTAGAAGCCAATAAGAGATATAGAAGTTTATCATAATTTGTCTGGAGAAGAATTGAAAAGTTAATAACAGATGATCTATAAGTCTAATGAAATCACTTAAGTAGAAAGTCGAATGAGTTTTAAAACATTATCTCTATTCTGAAAAATAGGATACTCGTTTGTGGACTCCAAACTATTTTGATGAACTAGTCATTGTTCATATTCAATATAAAATTTGAAAGAAAAGAGGAGGATTGATAAGCGATGAACTTGTTCCCCTCGAGATTTTGAATTTCTTTTATATAAAAATGACATATAGAGTGCTTGAAGTCGTTTACTAGTAGTATTATATCAATTGCAATTATCTGGGCTGTATCCAGACCGTCTGAAGTAGTCAAGAATTCTCATATATACATGATGCCCGACTAGAGATGATAAGCAGCGATTTTTATCTATTAATCTAAGATTGATCCGACCGACTTTCATAGGATTTGATAGCACTTGACAGTGCTACACAAGGGTATAAAAATGTCACTGAAAAAATACTGGTCTCAATACGTGATTTTGATGATTTATAGTATATATTTGATAGTTTTTGTTTA
>JAJEKB010012655.1:0-25044 GCA_022393335.1 Macrotrachela quadricornifera
AATTTTTACTTTAAAATTTTCGCGTATATGTCGCGCGCGGTAGTGTCTATGCGCTGAAGTGTCAATGCGCGGTAGTGTCCGGCGCGGTGGTGTCGTGCGCGGAAGTGTCGGCGCGGTAGTGTCGGCGCGGTAGTGTCGGCGCGGTAATGTCATGCGCGGAAATCTCGTGCCACGATTCTAACACACTTGTAGAACTTTTCATGCCGCATCTTTTAAAAACAAATTCAAGATTTTATCATTTATCTACGCCACGATATGTTCGAGATACATCCTGTATCATACTGGTGAATTTCAAAAATTTTATCATCACATTTTCGTGTTTATATTTTTATTATTATAAGGGAAGATCTTATTCAATTATATATCATTTGAAAGGCCATCACATAAACTCGAAGTTTATATAGAACCATAATGATTAGACATTGTTCTATGGGTCTGTATAAACAAATTTTGTCGCGCCTCAAAACTTATGAAAACCCTGTAGGCATGCAGAAAGACAAACAAAATGGCAGTTTTTGTTTAAAAAAATTACTCTAAGATGGAAGTGTAAAGGGCAAAGCAGGTTTCAATAGTATATTCAAGAAGATACTATCAAAACCTAAATAAGACTTGGGAACTTAAACATGTATTTTTCCTCAGCTATCAAAATTCATTCAGGTTTTTTAATAAATCTTATACAACCTCTCAGTGCATAGATATATATCTACATTGTGGGTCCTTGAAACATTGATGTAGTTAATAAAACATAATAAATTTCAGTAGTTTTTTTGTGCATCATACAACAAAACTACCATAAATAACTCTCTTTATATGGTTGTATAAAGAGCTATATTTTCATTTATTCGAACTTGAGATAAATGCATACAATAATTGTTGGTGTGTTGTTATCTTTCACAATACCTTAATCAAATACAAAGCTATATTATGTTTTCTAAGGTAAAAAATAAACGGAAAGACTTGTCAACAATAGGAAAAAATGTTTTCTAAATATAGAATAGTACAATAGAACCAGCTATTCATCAACGACATATCAATCCAATCGATAATGAACAGCAAAATTTGTCAAATTCACCGACAATGACTTTATCTACAGAACGAACAACATTGAAAAGACATCTTAGTCTTTTTTCAGGAACTTGTTTTATTATAGGTAACATCATTGGTAAATATTTTGCATTTTTTTTTGTCGAATATCTTACAACTTATAAATTAATTTTAATATTAGGCTCTGGTATATTTGTTTCACCTCAAGGTGTTTTACGATATACAGAGTCGGTTGGATTATGTCTTCTCATTTGGACAGCATGTGGTCTTGTTTCCGTACTTGGCAAGACTTGAATCCTATGATAAATAATTTTTAATTTTCTATTATATTCAGGTGCACTATGTTATGCTGAAATTGGTACTATAATTCCACTCAGTGGTGCCGAACTTGCTTACTATCAAGAAGGTAGATACTAAACTTTATTATACATTTTTTTTTCATAGTTCGGTGAGGTCGCACTAGGAATTGGTTCAGTTCATGCACGAACAGGTGATGTTTTAGCGTTTGTATTCAATTGGGCTAGCGCAATTATCCTGAAACCATCAGCTACTGCTGCTGTAACACTTACTTGTTCTCAGTATTTTCTATCCGGTATAATGGATGGTAAGAAGAATACAGTATTTGTACTTGATTATTGTATGTTTTATAATTTCTAATAGATTGTGGTCCACCAGAAGAACTTGTTAAGATGATGGCAATTTTTCTTCTGTGTAAGTTAGTTTTTGTAGTTTACATATGAATTTTGTTTAATCTTTATTGGATTAGTAATGATGGGTGCTATGAATGCGCTCAGTGTATCTTTATCCAATCGTCTAAATATCGTATTTGTTCTAAGCAAAACTTGTACAATTTTAGTAGTGATTTTTGCTGGATTAGTCCGCATTGGACAAGGTCTGTTAGTGTGTATTTTGAACAGTTATTGATAATGAGGCAATTATGGTTTTGTAACTTAGGTCATACACAAAATCTTCAAAACAGTTTTGTGGGTATGTTTGGTTATTAAATTTTCGATGATTATAACGAATAGATTACTTTATTATCAGGTACAACGAAGAAACCATTGTCTATTGCTCTTGCTTTCTATTCAGGCCTCTGGGCATACGAAGGATGGAGTAGTTTGAATTCAATAACTGAAGAATTAAAAAATCCAAAAAGGTTTTGATATATACAAAGTCATATTTCATCGTTATTTATATAACGTATATAGAAATCTTGGTCTAGCTCTTGCCTTAGCACTACCAACTGTTATCATTTTCTATGTTCTTACCAATATTTCCTATTTTACTGCACTAAGTAAAGCAGCACTACTTAGTTCGAATGCTGTCGCTGTAGTAAGTATGTTGATTTTCATGGTAACTATAGTTGTTTTCGTTTAAATGTATAGTCATGGGGTGATGTAGTGTTAGGTCCTGTAGTTCGTGCTTTGCCCATTTTGATTGCAATTAGTGCATTAGGTAGTGCTAATGGCGGTATTGTTCAAAGTTCTCGTTATTGTATGGTTGGAGCTCGTTATGGTTATTTACCAGAAATTTTTGCATGTATTCAAAAGCAACGATTAACACCATTGCCAAGTATTACTTTACAGGTATTCATTTTTATAAAGTTAGATTTCTAGAACTTCTAAATATCACATATATGTATATTGACAGGTCACTCTCTGCATTATCTATTGTATTCCAAGCAATGTGAATACATTAATTAATTTTTTTAGTTTTGTTGCTTGGCTTTTCTATGGTCTAAGTTTTATTGCGACTCTTTGTTGTAAATGGACTAAAAAAGATGCTTATCGTGTGATTAATGTCAGTTATATACGAGATATTATGTTAGTTTATTCATTTTATTTTAGGTTCCTATTTCTATTATTATTATTAATATTCTTATTGCTATATATTTAATTTCAATACCAGTTATTTCTGATCCAAATTTTGGTTATCTCGTAGCAGGAATTCTTGTTTTCTCAGGTTTAATATTATATTATCCATTTGTTTATCGTAAAATTGAACCTCGATTTATAAGTAAGTGTATTTCGATTATATTTTATTTTACCATTCTTTTTCTTAGAACATATTCAAAGACTTCTTCAAGTATTTTTCGATTTACAAAAAGCCGAAATTAATATTGACACTTAATGTTTATTTGTATTTTTTTAAAGTAAAAAATAAAAATTTCTTGCTTTTAATGAACAAGATAATTCTACAATACATTTATAAAGTTAAAGATCGTGAAAATGAATTAACTAGTTTAAAATAAGAGAAAATGTTCCTACTTTATCCAATAGATGCTCTCCAACGTCTCTATAAGATTTCAGATGTATTAATCGACTGTATGTACTTTCTTTCGTAATATCGATAGAAAAAAAAGAGAAAAAGGTAAATGAATTTTGAAAGTGGCTTTTTGGAGAAATATAAATTTAATTAAAATAATAAAATACTATTTATAATTTAGAATACACGTCAATTGTCAATGTAAATTTACTTCTTTTTTTTTTAATTAAATCGAAAAATAAAATGAAAAAACCTCATGAACTCATTTGAGATAGTCTCTATTCAATATAAATATTGTAAATAGAATCGATAATTGACGTAGGTTTATATTCATATGAAACTATCGAATGATCTTGCCATCTACATTCAACCTAGTGTCAAAATTCTAATTTCTTCCTACACGTACATTATTTTATAAATAATAAATATAAATTTCTTATTAATGAAAATGTTATAAACAGATTGAAATGATATATAGGCTTATGATAGGCATGGTAATGACATTTGAAGACTAATTATTCAAATTCAAATGCAGGTGAGTCTGTCTATAAAATATTTTTCAGTCTGTCAGTGTAATTGAACAGCATAAGATGAATGTTTTACTGCAATAGCTCCCTATTATAACGATCATCAAGGTAATCATAACAGATTTTAACCTAATAAATTTCTCGATTTCTTTACCAAATTAAATCTCCAATAAAGTTTTGTTGAAAATCTAAGAAATACAAAAGTCTTTCAATTAAGTTAATAATCTAAAGATAAATCTTATAATGAGAGTATCTTTTAAGATTTTTTATTAGATATGATTAATATTGTAATTTCACTGATGTAAATTTCTGAAAAAACTTCTTCTTTAGTATATAATAAAAAAGATTATTGGTTTTTTTGTAAATGAAAATCTTTATACTGACAAAAACAGATGATATTCATTATTTTCATTACTTGAATCGATGAGAAACATATTCCTAGTGAAATATCTTGGAAGAATAAAGATGTAATGTACAGAATTATAAGATTTTAGATGAAATATTCATGGCTTATATTAGAATTTATTCATAGATGACTTTAAATACTTTTAAAATAGTCTATCGTATGTAAAATTTCATGCTGCATATGAATCTCAGCATACAATAATCACAAGATTTTGTAACTAAATTTTTAAAATCTATTTCATTGTTTTTAATTTACATCTTGATCAAAATTTCAGATTTTTTTTACAAGCTATTTTACTAAAGGTAACTCTTATATTTATTATTAAAATCTAGTTTGTTCTATTCATCAAGAAAGAATGACGACTAACAGTACAAATAATATTAACAATGCTCTTTCAATTGCACCATATCAATTAAATATTTGGTTTGGTTCATTTCTTTGGATAATAGGTAATATTGGTTGTATTGGTAATATGATGGTTTTTTGTTCTCAATCATTTCGTAAACGAGCTTATTCTATTTATCTATATACAGCTACAATAGTTCATTTTTATTATTTTAATTTTGTATTACTTACACGAATACTTCAAAAAGGTTATCAAATAAATATTATTAATTCATATAATATTATATGTAAACTTCGACAATTTAGTACAGAATGGGGTAATGTTGTTTCTTTTAGTTTATTTTCATTTGCAACTATTGATCGATTATTATCTACACAACGTTCTAATAGTAAGTATGATTAAATAGTATATATATATATATATACATATTTTTGTTTTTGAATATTGAAGAATATCGACGATGGAGTAATCGTGTTTCATTAGCATATAAAATAGTAATATTATGTAATATATTTTGGTTACTACTTATTGGTCATCGACTTATTTTATATAGAATACAGAATGGAAATTGTGTACCTTTAAATGGTTTTTATGCATATTATGATAATTATTTTCAAGTTATATTTTCTTCACTTTCTCCTTCAATTATTATGTTTATACTTGCTTATTTATTAATTAAAAATATTCGAGGAATTATTAAACGAAAAATTTATCCGATTAATAATATACATTCAATTATCATTTTAAATCGTTCAATAATTCATCAAATGGATTCACAATTAACATTAATGTTAATATTACAATCATTAATAACTATATTAACATATATTCCATATTCAATAGAATTAATTTATACAAATATAAGTCAAGAATGGTATAAATCAAAATTGCAATTAGCTTGGGAACGTATAATTATTGAATTAATTCATTTATTTTCATATATATTTTTTGCATCAAGTTTCTATGTATCAATCATTACAAATACTGGTTTTCGTCGAAGAATTAAACATTTATTGAGAATGAAAAAGCAAACTAATAATGCAAATCATACATGTACTAATATTCATAATCTTACTACTATTATTTATTAATCAAACTATAATTAATGCGAAATCATGTTATTAATTGATACAATCAGTAAAAATTTGATGTTATAAATATTCGATATAAGAAAATAAACATAAACATTGTATATTTAATAATCTATGGTATTGTTTTATTTTAACAGTAATAATTATCGAAATATTAGTGTTGTTAATTTTGAAAGAATTGTGAAGTCAATGAAATTCTGAAAACTTTCTTTTATTTAAATCTTTTAATTCGGAAATTTTAGCTATAGAATACTTAGCACATAAATAGAGAAATTTATTTATATCATATCTATATATATAAAGAAGAATGTTTGCCTGTTTGTTTGTTTGTCTGTCTGTTCGCTTATAACTCAATCCCGGTAAAAGATAGCGTCACCAAATTTTCTACAATACTTCCCTGGGTCCCGAGGAAGGTCGATGGGGAGTTGGCATGATCATCTGGGTGTGGGGGTGGACGTGAGTGAAATTTCATCCAGATGTGCTGTAATAGCTAACATTACCAAACTTTCTACGGTGCTTTCCTAGGTCAAGAGGTAGTTTTGGAGAGTGCTGTCATCATTAACAGGAGTAGGGAAGGGGTGTCTGAGTGAAATTTGATGCAAACCATACCGCGATGAAATTTACATCAATTTTCCGGAAATTTAACGAATTTGTTATGATTCTAAAATTAATCATTTCATACCGATAATTCTTTGGTCTACATGTGAAAACTGAAGGTTTCTAATTCGCACATATAAAGAAGAATGTCTATCTGTTTGTCTATTAGCTATTCATTCAGACACAGTGCAGACAAATGCAAAGAAATTTTGCCCAGAATACCCTTTCAACCAGAGCAAAGTCATAGGGTAGTTTTCGACTCAAAATTTTCACCTGACGGGGTGTTTGCCCCCTTCTGTTGTTATATTTACTACATTATGTGTCTTTTCCAGGGAATTCGTGCATATGATTGTTTCCTCAATAATTCAAGAAGAAAAATATATAAAAATCTACGCTTTTTGCCATTGCACACAGGATATTTTAGGATACTCGAAAAAGATTGACAGAATGTGTAAAATAAAAAACAACTATACGAATGAAAATATCCATCAAGTAAAGAAGGCAACAAGTGAGATAAAATTCCATTTCTCATAACTCATAATCTCTAAATAAAAAGAAGGAACTGTGTCTTTTTTCTGTTTTTTATACATTCGGACACCGCACGAGCTAGTGCTGCGTAGCTTTCCATAACATACTCTTTGGTCTCGAGAAGGATCGAGAGGGGATAAGGATAACCAGCGGGAGGATTTGGGTCAGATTTCACACAGGTTATGATACTTTCCAATTTTTACGTATCTTTCAGAAACTTCGGAGCATCTGCTGCCACGGTTGGAACATCCACCTCTTACTGTCACTTCTTTTGCATTGGATGTTAGTATATAGTTTGGCAATAGGCATGAGTTAAGTGAAAGACACTCACACCCCGCACTATTTGCTAAATTATCCGATTTAAGAATGAACGTAAGTGTATGCACGGTGAGACATGCAGTAATAATAGATGAAAAGGTCACAAGCAAGCCCTCTATATGTCTTCTGTCGTTTTCTGACATGCTAAGTTTTCAGCAATGAAGTTTTCCCGAGCAACGCCGGGTACTATCGTTAGTCTTGTATAAATACGTAAAACTAGATCGAAAAAAAACAACTATGATGATTTTCTGTAATTTTTTTTCTTTTTCTTTATGTCATCAATTAAAAGGTTAATTAAAAATGTTAGTCAAAGTTTTAACCAAGAAAAAAAAGTATATGAAATAATGGCAGAAGTCTCAAAATGGTCCATTTGCAGTAATATAAAACTTGTTTTACAGATCATTATTGAAGTATTCTACTTGTTACGTATAGCATAATAGTAGAACAACTAACTATGATAATTCTTTTGATAGAACCAAAATTGATCGTTGGTAAACTTGAGCTTGTACTGAATGTTAAATTTGCATATTTCGTTGGTGGATTAGTTGTACAGTTGGGAAAGACACTTGGATAGTTTCCTGGACCGAAGCAACCAGTAATATAAGGAAATGTTCGTGTTGCAAAATATTCATAATTGCCAATCGTATCATGGAATACACCGTTGCATATGTCAAAGCCAGTTGTTACCTGAAAAAAGAAGATTCAAGACAATCAATTGTATTACAAAAATCTTGGTTTCATTTGCTTCTCTAGTTCGAGTAGTCTCCTGCAAAACATTCTATGAAAATTTCGGTACAAAAGGACAATCAAGTATGGTAATCAAAAAACGTTGCTTCTAACGCTGATCATTTGTAAAAGGAGAAATACGTATACTGTTGACATTAGAAACTATTCTAAGGTAGGAATACTATATTTCTCGTCGATAAGCATTTCGTCAACACGACATTTCGTTGGAAGTGAATCACTTTATCCTCTTTGTTTGCCTTACTGCCAACAGACAAGTTCCGAAGGATTCGATAATAAACTTTGCTCCTTTGACAACAATAAAAGCTTTTTAGGATAGTATTGAACCAAATTGCATGTTTTTCGTCGCAAAACACTTTTCTAAAAGCTTCGTAGTGACTGCAAATGGTTTGCACTCTTTCAATTACTTTACAGAAATGTTAAGACTTCACTGAATTCTCTCTCACACTACACACCTTCACCCACACGCATACATTTGGAGTGTTCCTGCAGGCTCTTGCCGTTACTCTCACACCCTCACCTCATAATCAGAGTGTTTCTGCATAGTCTTTGCCTTTGTCCTCACTCTCAGGCTCGTCTAGGGCTGTACAGCTCACGCTCACGGTCACCGTGAGCGTGAGCTGTACACCCCTAGGCTCGTCTTGCCCTCACATTAAAACTGCTCTCTATATCCAAGAAAATGCTTTCAACCAAAGAATAGCTATTCATCTGAATTTATTGATGAAGTGCTTTGTTGACAGAGTGTTGTATAAACGAAATGTCTGTCGACGAATAACATATTTATTCAACGTCGGGCAGGATAGACCATTGCCTATTCTACCAACACATGTACTGAATCCGAACCACTCGGTTTGGAACCGGGTTCAATGCATGCTTAATGCTACTCGTTATTGAAAAATAAATTTTAAATCCGTTCTGGCCCTTCTCCCTCAAAAACATATAAGAGGACATGGCCTTATATTATGTCTCAGTGAATCGGTCCTTTTTGGGTGAGGATTCTATTATATCTTGTCGGAAATTTTTCAGCATTTTGTCTTCAAATTGGTATGTCGTTATATTATGTTCAAAGAATTAAACGCTCCGAGATGGCCCTCTATTTCGCGCACGTTCCTATTATAGAATGGCGTCCAAGTCTGAGGAGAAGGAAGGTATTGTCTCAGATTCTTGAACTTTTTTCCATTACAGATAGGAAGAAAAAAAATTTTCACGCGAATTTTTATAAATTCAAATTAACATGTGAACATTTCTTGCATGGTTATAGGTGAGGCTGAAATAGCCATACACTAAGAAAAAATCGAACTGATTTTGAGTTCAGATGAGTGAGTGTGAAGTTTTAATACCACTCATATCCACAAGAAAAATGTAAAAACCTGTTCGATGTTTGACTCTAGTCAATATCTCCTCGTCATATCAGTAAACCTGAACGATCAGCAAAACAGTTCTTTCGTATATTTTCTTAACTTACTTCAACTCCTGACGAGTAATACGGCCCATAGATAATATGACCATCTTTAGCGATTCCAATCACCGTCAAAGTCTTATAAGAGCTGAATGCTGATATACCATAGTTGGCAATATTTGAACTGCAACTACTTAAACTTGAACATGATGAAATAGTTCCCGATGGTTGAGTCAATGCACATGCTGATGCCATATGATAATGATAAATATTCTGAGGATTTGGATGCCCTAAGCATGCATAAACTATTTCAATTGAATATCCTCCTGTTGGATAAAAGGGATCCACGTTGTTCGCACTATTAACATTTAATATGGAAACACCATCAATACTGACACCAGCAAGTACGTCCAATGAGCTTGAATTCACATTTTTTACAAAATTAGAAGTAGATGGTACAGTACTTTGACCAGTGATGTTACAAAGGATCGAATATAATGCCGATGAAGTTGTCGCACTAACTGCTGGTGAACTAATGCTAACATCGGGATTAAAATTCACTGTGAAATACGTTTTTGCTACCAAGCTTTTTAACAGCTTCATCAAACTCTTCTTGACGGCGTCCGATAATGAATACATGCACTGCATCTTCGGCGAGGGGTCGCTTAGCAGTTGCCAAACCAATGCCTGCAAAACCACCCGTTATAAGAGCAATTTTCCCATCGAGTTTACCCATGTTCTTTTTTATAGAATAATAGTATTTATTTGTATTAATGATCGTTTTTCGATTAGTTTGATAAAAATATACGTAAATATGGGTTTTTATATATACAAACGAGTATCTCCATCATTCTGACTCAGCTTGTTTTGTTCCCCCCTATTTGGTTATTTATATCATGATGATTTTGTTTGTTCTTCATAACCATGGAATTTGATCACGTTTCTCATTACATGTATGCTAAACGTTTTTTCGTTTCTAAAAAGTTATGCGCACTTATGTAGTATCCTTTTCCAAAAGTTGAAACATCTCACTAACAAATAAATATGAAGTATACTCATGTGCATAAACAACATAGGCATCAGTATTTAGAAGTCATACTATACCAAAAGACTGACTAAAATAGAGCATTCCTCATGCATAGTATTCGATCTTTATTGATACGTATGTAAACTTGGTACAGCGATTTAATAGTTTTGTGGTATGAAATAATGTGTGTCTTCTTGTTATTATTCTGTTGAGCTTGATTTTGGCATACCGGCTAATATAATTATCTTTTTCTATTTGTTAGCTCTCGCATAGACTCGTCATCGACGAGCGATCTTATATTTAAAGTATTTTTTTTCTTCAAAATATTGTTTGAACAAAAATTGCGCGTCATAAATGTATACGATGTCTAATTTTCATTCAAATATAAATGGACTTCAGCAGACTTGTTCCAAGTCGAAAATTAATTGAAGAAAAAGAAAGAAAGAGATTTGTTCATACGTCGATGCGTCGTATTCTGCTAGTCAATTGCAAATTCTTTCAAACAATAATTACGATATTACATTGATACATTCTTATATTAAATAATTATATAATAACATTTGGATAATATGAAGTATATTTTTCATACCTGATAGTTTTGTTTTTTTCCATATTTCTTTGGTAAAAGACTTGAGGCAATTTCCTATACTATACTTGTGATCTATAGTCATGCCTTTACCCACACTATGTATATGAACAGAATCATTCGATTTAAAGAGTCTAGAAAACAAGTAACGTTCGTCGCTTCGACTCACTTGACCCTCGACGGAATCAAGAAAAGTTGTAATATCTCTCCCTTCTCTATTTTTCATTTATATTCTTCACATAACACAAAGTAGAAACACGTGTATCATTTAAGATTTTTATACTATCCTAAAACTATCATTATAGAATACAGAATAAAATTCATCAAGGTAGCACTCAGTCTGTGAATTCGTTGACCCTTTTCTCAGAGAAATGTCACACCACTACATTTAAGTAAACTTTGTCCAATCGTGTTAGATATTCCAACCCTTGATTCCATATAGAATCATAAGAATATAAAACTCTTTCAACTAGTTCTCATTTTATAAAACAGAAATTTTGCTTAAAGAACGCATACTTTTATGGGCTTAACTCCTTATTATGATCCCGATCATTTAACAGTAACGACATTGGTTTAATCTGCTAAGAATCAATTTACAAATGATTCAATTGAGTCTATACTAAAGCATAATTTTTGCGATCAACTACGAGAACGGCTAGCCGTTCTATCTGTCAGACTTTGTTCATCAGCTGATAATTCATAGTTCTCATTCGCCTTTTGCACGTTTCAATTATTTCAACAAACAAGTCAAATCACCATAGAATCCATCCATCAGTTGGCTTCTAGTATCACACAATGACTCCTGCCGTATTTGGCATCTGAGACAAAGTTATACGTTTTCACTATGCTCCCATTTTTCTCATGCTGTTACCACGAATGTCACGTAATATGCGACAAATTATCCTGTGAGATATTTTTCTATATCTCTATTGGAAGACAGCGCCTATGTGTACCTACAGAGAAACAGCTAGTCATTCATCGGCGCTCCTTCGGTGCACCACTCACGGCTAACTGCTCTATGCATCAAACTTTATAGGGTACCGAAGCTTTGCCTTCTAACTACTTAATTCGGCCATTATTCGCTTCTCTCAAAAGGCTCACTCATTTTTCTTAGAATAGGTAAATAAAATACAGTCTTCTGCCCAAACTTAAGGCGCCGAAACAATATACCTATTCTTTGGTACACCAGTATTCCGTTCAACTCCGATCAAGATTGCAACTCCGAGATAATGCGTTCCATAAAAACTCATAATTCTTTAAGTCTTCTTTGAAACACAACTTTTGTACCTATTAGAGAGAACGGCTAGTCATTCGTCGGCGCGTCTCCGGGACGCCACTCACGGTTAGCCATTCCATGCATCAAACTTTTTTCTCAGGTGACGATTATTTTTCTACGAGTTAGCTTTCTAGTTTTATAGGAAAACAATGTAACAGAAAGTAAACTCGATCTAAGTCGTGGGCGTCAATTACCATAGATCAAATTTTACAAAGAAAATTTTTTTTCGTAAAATAACCTGTCCTTTGTCTGGAAAACTAATCTCAAGAAAAGTTTAGAAAACTGACATCACCAATCGATTCGTCGACTCCGATTATCTTCGCTCAAACTTTATAACATATAATTGTTTTCGTAAAAAACATATCCTTTGTAAAAAAAATACTCTTAAAAAAATTTTAAAAACTAATGCCAGATTCGAATTCCTCAACCTCGAAAATCTTTGGGTCAAATAAATATGTTTCAAATGGGACCTTTGACATGCCACCAACGATACACACACAAACTCATTTTAGTTTTTTTTGTATGATCCTCCAATCAATCGAGAAAAAAAAACCTTCTAACGAAGTTAATACTACCATATACCTCCATTCATCAATTCCGATACCACCACAATAAGCAACGGTGTTCATCACACACCATGGTGAAACCATCGATTAGTCAAAAAATACTCATTTTCCACAGAAAATAACAAACCTCACCAATTTTTAACATCAATTGATCAATTCAGATACCACCACAATAAGCAATAGTGTTGATCAACTGTCATACTTTGATGTGATAAACCTTTTGCAAAAAGTTAATTTTGAATGTTTTAGTTTTTTTTGTATGGATGTTTTTTTGACACTACCATACCGACACCCACAAACTATTTTTTTTCATATAACCCTCCCTACAGTCGAGGGAGCTATAAGTCTATTCTTATTTTAAACATACAAAAATTTCTGGAAAAAAATTTTCTTTACATCCGCTACCGAATCTTTTAAAGATTGCGCCATTTTTGTACACACAGAATAAAAACTAAACTGTTGTTTGTTGCAACTATTCGTAAGGATAAAAGCCACATATATTCGCGTATATTTTACTTCAAAAAGTCAAAAAAAATGTGTTTTTATGTATATCTTTGCAATATGCATCTTTTTACGTCTATTATTATTCTCCATTTATATACAATAATTGCAAATCTTTATAATAACCTCCATATTTGTGCGCCATATACAACGAGTTCGGAAATATTTTGTGAATAAACGCGATTATTTTACATCATCCTGCAAATACATGCGTCTGCTTAGCTTTAATGTTTGACTTTGTTCTTTTAAAATGATCATAATAATTATTTTTTGCCATTATTCATCCGGAAGCATTGAATTAGAACAATTTATTTCGCACGAACGAACTATATTTTTAAATTTGTACTTATATCTCTGTCAACACATAGAAGAAAAAAGACAGAACAACAACAACAACAACAACAATCATATTTATGGTCAATTGAAGTTCAAATTGTGATGAATTTAGTTATAGACAGTAGTTGTAGTCTTAAGTGGTAAGGCCGCTAGATTGTTCCTAGACAGATGGGTTAATTGATCACGAATTTTATCACACTTGAACATTTTCTTCAGTTCTTCTCGATAGATTTTGCCCGAAAGAATGTAAAGAAAAAATGACATGAAATAACCAACATGTTGCCAAATACCTATTAAAGCTCGAATTGCTACATAATGCGGGGTATTCATTGATGGCATAAATGACATTAATATATATATTATACCAGATGGTGTAGAGAAGAGAAAATACGCAGCTACTTGAACGATTAACATACGAGCCAATTGATCTTCTGTACGACGATGAATATTTGTTAGATTCACTGGTGCTACACGATTCTTTTGTCTTTGAATATTATAAATTGTTAATATACCAAATATACCTAAAATAAATGGTATCAAAAAATAATAAAGAGCAACTCGAGTCATCAGATAAATATCTGTAAAGATCGTCGTTGAATATTGAGTGCAATAATTATTATTATAATCAAAATTATGTATAGCTATGAATGGACTCATATATATGAAAGTTGAGATCCATACAATAATGATAACTCTTCGGGCGATGTACACTTGACTTAAATGACGT
The DNA here is from genome assembly GCA_022393335.1 of Macrotrachela quadricornifera. Classification (NCBI taxonomy): domain Eukaryota; kingdom Metazoa; phylum Rotifera; class Eurotatoria; order Philodinida; family Philodinidae; genus Macrotrachela; species Macrotrachela quadricornifera. The sequence continues at coordinate 14,285 of JAJEKB010012655.1, forward strand.
AGGCGAACTGATGTTGAACTTGAAAAAAATCGATCAATTGAAGCACATACCAACATTAATCCGTATAGTAATGATGTTGTATAGATCAAAAATGAAACCATTTTACATCCAATCGATGTACTATGCATAGAAATTTTATAAGTATTTGTAAGTATCGTATTTAGAGGTGCAACAATCACGTATACGAAAAGAGGTGGAACTAAACCAAGAAAATAATATGTACATGGAGATGATCGAAGAGCTCGACGAGAAAGCACATTAACATTTAATACATTTGTGATCACTATAAATGTCATTGTGACAGAATAACTATAGGTAATAGATTGCTGTGATGCTTGAACTAAATTGTATCCACCAAACGGTGGTGACGTTGTGTTATTCATCGTTTCTATTAATTAATAGTAATCAGCTGTATAAATTCACTTTCCACTATGCCGACACGTTAAATCTAATAAAAATAAAATCTGTAAGAATATCTATTATGTCGATGTTTCTTATATAAAATATGCCTTTCATCTGCCTACAATTAACGTCAGAGAAAATACTGCGGAATACAATAATATTAATAAAAGCTTTAGATAGAAGATACGCTCGAAAGCATTCAATTAAATGTAGTGAGAGAAGCCAAAGAAAACTATAAAATAGCCTAAGCTTTGTCTCACACAACGATTACGTCACTAACATACAACATTCTTTGCAAATTCATGAATATTATTGTTAGAAGAGAGAATACATTATATTAGATGGAGATCTTACTAATATTTGTTTTTATTTTCTTAGTTCAATGAAATTTAAACACGATTGAATATTTTTATGTAGATTGAAATGAAAATTTGATACAGAACTTCATTTTTATATCATCAAGAAAAATCTAGATTGAAAATATTTTCTTCTTAGTAAAAAATTCTTATTTTTTTATTTTTATTTATTTTGAGGCTTTAATTGATGCGAATAGCAATGCTTTTTTTTGAAGAAAATAAAATATCAATATCATCTTTATAAAGAAACGCCCGAGATTAATTTGCTTTTTTTTCTATTTCACAAGAAAAATAATCAGAAAACCAAAAATGTTCGTTACTTTAATAAATACCGAATATATTTTAGATTAATTTTACAATTAATATATACCATTGAATTATATTCATTTATTTTAGGAGAGATTATTTTTTCATTAATTCTAGATGCCACAAAAATTCATTTATAAACCAAAATTAATACTCTGAATGTTTGATTTAACATGTAAACTTTTTTACTTATTTTTCAAATCTGCTTTTCATCTTTGGTATTTATTAGTCAATATTCATAATTAATAAAACTAAATAAAACATTTATTTTAACTTGTTTTTTCAAGTTAAAATGAAACAAAGATAAAAAAGAAATTATCTAAAGCAAGAGACCCATCCCATGTAAATATTTTTTGCCTCAAAACGCGTCTGAAACGCGTTTCATTTGCGTGTGAAACGGTAAGAGTGAACGCGTCTAAACGCGTCCCCAGTGAAACAAACGAAGGGTTTAGACGCAATTTATTTTAGAAACGCATCTGAACGCGTTCATAGTTTGACATGCATTCAAACGCATTTTTATTAAAAAACGCGTCTCCAGTGAAACATTCGAAGCGTCTGAACGCGTTTCAAAAAAATCTAAAATTTTGAAAAATAAATTCGAATCTATCTCAGATTCGAACTGCGTCATCATCATCAGTATTTTTTTGATTGACTTAGTCTATCCTGTCAAATAGATTGAATTTTACTTTAAGCGATGACGATCAGATTTGAACAGATGAACCAATGATCAGAAGTCGTTCATATACACTACTAAGCTATACTAACTTGAAATCTTTTCTCATTTAAAATAAAATATATTTGAATGCAATTTTTATAGGTTAAATACTTTATTTCAATAAGCTGTACTTTTTTCGAAGTTAAGATATTTAACACATAATATGATTTTTCATTTATCTTTTCAAATAGTTTTATTATTTTTTAATAAAATAATATCTTTTTTTGTTGTCTACTACACGCAAGTAATATTGTGATTTTTTTTTAATTTTATCGATCACATGATAAATAATTTTATCAAAGGATCCAATGAATAAATCGTTTTAACGAAGGATTTAATAAATAAATCATCTTATCGAAGGAGTTAATGAATAAATTATTATTCATAAAATCTATTTAGTAGAATTATATGATGAAAAGTTATTAATATTATTTAAAGAGTGGTATTTAGTTTAGTTTGCTAAAAGGCTTATGGATAGCTGAAAACTATTACAATATTGTTTTATTGTTATTTATAGAAACTAGAAAAATATGGGTTATTTGCTGTATGTTTAATTGAACTTTTGTCTATTCTAAAATCATCTCGACATTCTTTATGAAGAAGTTTGATGAAGTTTAGATGAATAAAATATATGTGAATAGATGATTCCAATCACGTAGTTAACTATTCTCGAGGAATCATTTTTGAATAAAATTGTGTCCGATACACAAGGATTAAACGCGTAAAAACGCGCTCAAAAATATGAATGCGTTCCAACGTGCTTGAAAAAACATTTGAAATGCGTTTGGATGCACCGTGTAATAGTTTTTTATCGCATATAAACGCGTTTCATTGTGAAATTGCGTTTCAACGCATCGATTTTGCGTTTCATGTTTCCATGGGATCTCATACACATGTTTTCAAATAAAACATTTATTATTAATAAAAATTAAAGAAATTTAATAATCACTTTTTATAATTGATCCTTTCTTTCAAAATAACTGCCAGTTGATTTCATAACAAAAGATACAAACAAAAAATAACAAACATTATAAAAATACATGATTAGATTTTTATATTATTTATATCATCAATATTTCAAAAAATTAAAATATTCATTTGAGTAAATTCTCTGCTTGATTTTTTATCAAATAAAATTTATTTATTTCATATCTTTCTTGAGTGAATATTTAATAATTCATTAAAAATGACACAATTTTAGATCTTCAGAGCACTACTATAACAGATGAAAGTGCAAAATATATTGCTGAAATGCTCAAGACAAATACAATGTTAAAGCGTCTGTTACTTCGGAATAACAAAATAAGTGATCGAGGAGCTAAACTTTTAGCAAGCGTGCTCACTGATCACAACAACACTCTTATATAGCTCCATGTTTATGGTATTAGGTTGATCAGTGATTGAAGTGTCAATGTTCTTATTAAAATGCTCGAACATAATCGAATATTGAAATGTGTTGGTATTGAAAAGTGCAATTTGTCCAAAAATAGAAAAGAAAGATCTCGACAAATTGCAAAATTAAAAAAGGGACATCGAATTGAAAATGTAATCGAACGAACGGAAAAGTGTTGAAATGTTTGATTGAAAAAACAAACTGAATGTCTTTGTTCAATAAAATTCAATTTTATGAAACAAAATAAAATGTAGTTTTATACATACTTAAAAACTTTATTACTTTAATTCGATTTAAGGGGAAAATATTTTACTAGAAAAATCTGTGATGTGATCAATTGAATATTGATTAATTTTATTTTGTGTCAATTGTCAAATCGAATCACCTCAAATTTTTGAAAGTGTTGATGTAAAGGAAAATGATGTTTTGAATAAGTTCTTACGTTTTTCCTCTTACAGGTGGCATAAGAAGACAAAAGAAATGTATTTTATTTTTCGTTTCGATTATAAAAGACATTATAATTAATGAATGACATTAAAATACGGAAGTAATTTTTGTATTCTAAATGTAAATATATCTTCTCTCGAAAAGCTTCGTCATAAAATAGAAATATTTCCAATATTCATTAAACAAACTCTTAATAAAAACCGCGACATTCATTAAAAGAAGTTCTCTTGAAATGCTGCTGTCTTCCGACATGAACGATGTTCTTTATAGAAAGGTAAAAAAATATTTTTTAATTGATTTTTAAATCGTTTCTTTTTGAAATAGTTTTCTGTCCCATTAACTATATTTGTTGTTTTACGAAAAGGTAAATTTATTCATAAAGTATTCAATAAAAATTAGTTAAAAAATAGAGAATCAATTTTAATTTCTTTAAACATAATTAATCAAGAATGATAATATTTGTTCATTATTGAGAGTACTGCCAATGCTTATTAAACGGTCGACGTTAAAACTCACGAGGGAACCGATGCAACTGGTTAATCGATTTTTTTAATGAAATATAGTGGATCTAGGGTTATTCACTATGCTGATTCCGAATATCACCATGATATTTGCCGATAGGCCTCAAGAGACCCGGTTATTGAAAAACCAGGTTCCTATGAAAAAATTTTTTTTTTAAAATTGATTTTTTTATCGTCCCAGATGATAGAGCATGTCGAGTAAGCTACCAAAACCTATTTTTTGTCCATTTAAATAAGCTTTTAGACGATAGAAAACTTGTTTCTACTATATATAATCGAAGAAAATAGGTATATATAAAATAAAAGAAACGAAACCGATGACTATATGTGCCATCTAATGGCCAGTATGTACAGCGCGAAATTTTGAAAACTTCTATAACTAGTTCGTATAATCTGCTAATCTGTATCAATTTATAAAGTAAAAATTAATCGTTAAAGTAATTGAGAAAAATCAAAACTTTTCAATTGTTTCTCATATTCTAAATTCAGTATACCTATTCGAAAAATGAAACTAGGCAAAATTATTTATTGTTTGTCCAATATTATGAATGTCAATTTGAATGATGCTTCATTAAATGAACCTTCATAAGAAGAACGTGAAGTTGCTGAACATCTAGCTGAAGTAATTATCTCAATATGCAATCGTAGACGACTTGAATATGAGGACGAGACAACATTAGATATTTATTATAAACAATATAGCAATGAGAATGATGAAAATGAAGAAAAATCTAGTGGATCGGAAAGTGGAAGTGATTATGAAGTAGAAGATGATTTGAAGAAAGAACAACACGAATTATCAAACTTTTCTCTTGAATTTATGCAACGCGTAGTCGATTACGCCAATGATGAAAACGATTTAGGAAAACGTTGTTGAACCTGAAAATCTGTTAAACATCAATTTCGAACTCTACCAAATCAAAATCATATTGGTAGGTTTAAAAAATATTTAGAAAACAATGGAACAAGACGATAAAAATTACAAGAAATAGATAAATGTGTTTATCAAAAATTAGTTGATGCACGTGAACAGTATCTTCCAGTTCATGATATTGATATTCAACGTTGGTGTGTAAGAAGTGCAAGAGAAACTAGTTTTAATGATTTTCAAGCATCTGAATTTTGGATTCGCAACTTCAAAACTAGACATAATATATGTTCTCGTAAAATAACAAATATCATTACTAAACGAGAAATATTAAGTGCTGATGAAATTCTTAAATCTGAAGAAGATTTTTTAAAATTATTTAAGAAGCTGTCTCCAAAATATAAAGAATCAAGAATACTAAACACCAATCAAGTTGGAATTGAAAAAGAACAATATTCAAGAAGAACACTTTCATATAAAGGAGAACGAAAAACTTTCGGTGTAGTTAAATCCAAACATGCAACAATACGTTCTTATACAGTGCAACCAACAATTTCATTAGATGGGCCATTAGTTGATCCACTGTATTTATGTCTACAAAAACCTGATGGGAAAATGTGAGAGCTGGCGAAGAAGCGTTTATTTGAGCCTAGTAATGTAGTTATCACATGCTCAAAATCTGGCAAATTAACATCATCATTAGTGCAGTATTGGTGCGAGAAATGCCTGGGTCCATCGGTTGATAAAGAATGTTTACTTTTATCGAATTGCTATCCAGGACAAAATGATCCAAAACTTTATCAAGATATAAGATTAAAAGAAATTCATAGAATTATGATACCAAAAAATACAACATATGATATACATCCATTAGATAGGTATTTCAACCGGCAGATAAAAATCTTAACTAAACGTGTATATCATCATGTTGCAATCGAACAAATCGATATTAACCTATGGGAAAGAAACAACATCATTAAATTAATATCTCTTGTTCATAATCAACTTTCGTCTCGTGTATTCAAAGACATGATACAATATTCCTGGTTCTGCAGCGGATATACAAATATTAATCCATCTCCTTTTCAAAACGTTCTTCAAGTTTGCTTTTCTCAAATTGCCTACATCGAACAATGTCAAGAAAAACAATGTATTGAAACAGCTTTCATTACTTGTTCAATATGTTCAAAAAGACTTTGTTTTGATCATTTTTTCGTTAAGTATCATTTTCATAAGAAGATTTAGATAAATAAAAATAACATAAACTCCGTTAACCTTGTTAATACACCCACGAAAAAAAAGGTTCGAACCGCGGTTATCCAACGGTTATTCACTGATTATCCGAAACTATTTATTAGGTTCACATCGCATTGACATCCGCTCAGGCTCGCGATTACTGACTCCGTATATGGACGTAAATGATCGTATACATGTCATATACTCCTATAAAGAGTAATGCCTAACTAAAATGTGCTTATATCAGCTTTGAGTACATTTCAGTTATTACTCTTTGTATTTATATGATCAAATTTTGTTACGTATTGAATCTAAAATAAAAAAATACAATAAAATAGAATAAAAATACTGTTCAATAATTGAATAATAATAATAATCTAAAATAGATTGAAAAAAGAAATGGTTTAAAATACTCGCTGTTTTATAACTGAATAATAGAATAATCTAAAGTAAATAAAAAAGAAGTAGTTAAAAATACTTACTGGAGCACAAATGAATAATGACAATAATAATAAGAACCTAAAATAAATAAAAGAAAACTAATTTATTTAAAATAGTTACTGTTCAATAATTGAATAATAATAATCTAAAATAAATAAAATAAGTATTTATTTAAAATACTTGCCGTTCCACAATTCAGTAAGAATAATAATCTAAGATGAGGAAAAATGGACAATTCTAAAATATTTACTGTTCAATAATATGCTGATCATAATAATCTAAAACAAAAGAAATAGATAAAAAAATACTTTTTAACTTCACCTTACGAAGAAATATTCTTTCTTCCACTAATTACCCCAGGAAAAAATTTCATCAGAAAAACGCGGTGGTTGGCGGTATATGAAACCGCGGCTTCAAGCAGTTTTTCATGTCAACAGTAATCAGACCGTTTATGCGGCATTTCAAAATCGGTAAAAACCGCGGTATTTCTTTGACGCGATATTCAGCGGTTTTGAGAAACCGATGCTTATTTTCATCGATCTATTTATGTCAATGTACTTAACTACCGGCTCCTTTACCTATTCGTCTAACTATCTTTTCGCTTAACAAACCATCTATCTATATCTTTAATTATAAATTTATTAATCCATCTACCTAAATATCTGATAAATCACTCATCAACTGAAGTATCTGATAAATCACTCATCGACTGAAGTATCTGATAAACCATTCACCGACTGAAGTATCCATCTATCTAACTGCTTACTATCCATTCATCTGTGTATTGGCCTATTTCCTATCCATCCAACTAAGTATCTATCCATCTGTCTATTTATCGAACTAACAAACTAACTGTCTATCTATCTATCTAGCTGCCTATCTATCGATCTTACTAAATGTCTATCTCTCTGACTAACCAACCGTCTATCTAATTAACTAACTAACTGGCTATCTATCTCTCTATCTATTTAACTAACTAACTATCTGTGTATTTATTTATCTGAGTAATTGTCTAACTATCAAGTCAACTACACATTTACCTATCTGTTGAGAACGGCTCAAAATCGTGGTGCCTGAAGTCGCGGTATTAAAAACCGCTAAGAGTCGCGATATCTCACACCGCTGTTCCGCAATAAGTACACCGCGGTATCTGAAACCGCGGTTACCTGTGATCACACCGCACTCACCGAAAACCGCGGTCCTTCTGAGAAAAACCGCGGTTTCTCAAAATTTTTTTGTTGGATTGCTGAGAATATTTATGAAAAACTAGAGTGCGGTACCCTCTTTGTCCGTACACGTTTTATGTTACTCAAGACACTGTGATACTTTAAAACCGCTGAAAGTCGCGGTATCTGAAATCGCGGTTAGCAACTAAGTCACCGCGGTACCAGACGTCCAATCGCTATCGAATTCGGGGTGATATAAAGTCCGTTAATCTGCAGAATCTAATACCACAATTACGAACAGATCTGTGGCGGTTTATGAAACCACAATGAACCGATATATACGCTCGAAGTTTTTGGTGCATAAATCACGGTTCTTGGTACAGCATTAAACCGATATATGTAATACCGCGGTCACGATCACGATCGCCGCGATTTTTAATTAACACATTTGAAAAAAACGGGAGAAATCGCAGTCCCTTTGGTATACCACGGTCTGCCATCAAAAACTCGTGGTGAGTTTTAAAACGAGACGGTAAGCAGCGATTTCACCTTAAATTTTGTTTCATACATAGTGGAACGAACAAGATGATGATGTTGGACGAAGATTTTGTTTTTATAACTATTTCATTCGTTCCACTAGCAATATAGTCAAAAAAATATATGTTTTCTATAATTTTGTTAAAAATATTCACATAAGAAAATAGTCGGGTGAAATTAACATCGTTGACGAAACGTCACTAAATCAATAAATATATGTATATATATCTAATTTTAAGGAAGAATACCAATATAATAAATATTTAGTTAATTAACTAAAAATATCTTTCCTTACTACTTATGGTATTTAATTATCTGTCTATCTATCTGGCTTATAATTCAGGGTATCTCAGATCATGGTTATTCAAGAGTTATCACTGAGGCATTTGAAACCGTTAAGAATCACAGTATCGTACACCGCGATTGTTGGAACCGTTGTATATGAAACCGTGGTCATGAGCATCTAAAACGCGATTGTTGGGACCGCTAGTAATCGCTGTATATGAAACCGCGGTGTCATAATAAAAGCCGCGGTTAGCAGCGGTTTTACTAAAAAATTTTTTTCGTGGGCATATCTATTTAAAAAAATTTATAATAGTGACAAATTTTTTATTCCTATACATTGTGCAAAAAGCTCATTTAAATGGACAAAAAATAGGTTTTGGTAGCTTACTCGACATGCTCTATCATCTGAGACGACAAAAAAATCAATTTGAAAAAAAATTTTTTTTCATAGGAATCTGGTTTTTTAAAAACCGGGTCTCTTGAGGCCTATCGGCAAATATCATGGTGATATTCGGAATCAGCATAGTGAATAACCCTAGATCCACTATATTTCATTAAAAGATCAATTAACCAGTTGCATCGGTTCTTTCGTTAGGTTTGTTACATTAAATTAATCTCCGGTGGATATTCACGATTAGGTGTACATCGAATCCAAGCATTTGGATTCGGATTCGATTATATTTAGTCAATTGATAAAACTAAGTGAAAGTAAATCAAAAGAAAAGATTTTAAGATTGGCTATGATCAATCGACATACAATAAAATAAATAATGCAAAAACTGAACGACCAAAACCATCAGAAAAAAATTGACGTCGTTCGAAAATACTCGAATCAGAACTTGGTTGCTCTTATGATTGATTGTAGACCTCAAGAAATGTTTGAAGAATCACCTTGATACTCGACACTAGTTGAGTTTATTAGGTACTTTTTGAACCCAAACCCTAACCCGAACTTGAATTCAAACGTAGACCATTGATTACCGAAACCCAAAGCAGATTTTCGATTCAGTGCATACCCAGAGAATGAAAAACTTTCGGTCAGCACTGTAAGATATGAAAAATTATTCTTGTATTTAAGAAGTACTATCAAATGTCATCTATTTTATGAATTCGACATCCTACTAATATCACGAACAATATTCTGAATTTCTTAGTGCTTTTGCATTCTAACATTGAATGAAGATTTCACTTAAATACTTTTTTCTCTTTGATGCAAAACACTATTTCTATTATTCAACATTCATTTGTATATTTCTCTCTCGTTCTCTATTATTCCATTGATTTTATTATTGTCTAAGTGTTGCTTTTATTTATTTGCTTGCTGAAATAAAATACATGGCACGTAAAACGATGAAATGTTTCAAGGTTGTATAAAAAATGGACTCTTTAATCGACAAACTTTTTTTCTTTCTTGTCTTTCTATCAATATGCCGATAATAATGTTGTTTTTTTTTCTTACAGATATCATAGTAGACGCGTCGTTTAACGTTTTTACTATCACGTTTCTATGGCAAGTTGTTATAATATATTTTTAGGATTATATTGGCATAGTTTTTCTTTCACTATGATTAGTGTTTGGGTATTTGTAATTTACGCCACCATTACAAACGCCCAACTTTGTAAAATCATATGTAAGTTGCCTTCACTAATATTCACATTGTTCGAATCAGAGAAAAAAAAGACATTCACTCTCAATAAGGGCTATAATATCAAGCATCTCAATCCTAACAGACAGAATCTTTTTTATATTCTACATAATCATGACAACTTGTCTTCAGTAACATTCAAAGAAATATTGCAGTTTACTTGATGAAATATGTTTGAATAACGTCTTAGGTATATTAATCTCAAAAATATTTCTACATAGGAAAAAAGTTTTCAAATAAAAATTGAATTTCAAATTATAACTGGAACATACATGAAGACATTGTTTAATGCTTAAAAATGTTATTTTCACTAGTCAATAGCATTTACTATACAGTAGTAACCACAATTATAAGAACATCAAATATGTACATACTATTTGCCTTCTTTTATAGCCACTAACGAGGGAACCTCACCAACTGTTCAATCGCTTTTTTAATAAA